>JAMKCH010021588.1:0-38886 GCA_023653785.1 Ophioderma brevispina
TAGACTGTTTGATGTTGATAAGTACTATTAAATCAATGTTTAGGACATTATGTTAAAATGACCTTTCCAAACTTGTCAAAAATACTTGTGATTTTAAACTCTCTCACAATACACTGAAGAAATGTAAACAATCACATGCTGTCTTCATTTGCCTGTTTTGATACAAATATGCAGTTTGGGAACATCAAATGGCAGATATTGGACATTAAAATTTAATTTGGCAATGGAAGACATATATGGTAATAATAATTTCCCACATTTGCACCCTTTCCTCGTGAGGTGTAAGAAATCCTTAACAAAGAATTGTGTTTACCATTGAACCTTCCCTGTACTTGGCTTAATTAAAGGTGCTTGTTCCGTTTTATGTCTATTGTGTTCTCTACTTGATTTGAGAGCCTGGCACTTGCACATATGCTCCATCAAGTACCGTAGGAAACAAACTTCCAGTTTTTATGGTAGAAGCGATAATGCACATTGCAAAGCCCTATTCAATACTGTGCTAATATTGATGGTTAACCATTAATTCGGCAGTTTTTTGTTTATATCTTGGGAATGAAATGGATTTGAGGGCTCTAATTTCAGGACAACAATGGGTCCCAAAGATGATCGGAACATGCACCTTTAAAAGAATTTATTCATATTCTATATATCCTATTATTAAATTGAAACTAAATTTCAGAAAGTGATAAAATGTTTGATGTGAAAGTAATACAAATATGTTTTTGAGACAAGTTTTGAATTCAATGTCATAGGCCAATTCACATTGAAACCAATAGGGGTAGTATTCTGAAAGGGGGTATAACTTTAGACCCGGTTTAAACCAGGGTTAGTCCTACTTGAGTGACTTTTTTTCCTTTCAACATAATCTAAAATTGTGCTGTAATGGGCGAGAAAATTCCTCATGGATGGGCTGGAATGGCCCATCCATGAGGAATTTTCTCAACCGTTACATTTAACTTTCACAGTATTTTGAAAGGGAAAAAAAGTTCCACTCATGTAGGACTAACCCAGGTCTAAAGTTAGACTCCCTTTCAGAATACCAGCCTAGAAGTCCGTCATTGTCTGCAACAATCCTTGCAAAACAGTTACTCCTTACTTTGACTCCACAGACATTCTTTTCCAACAGACAATGCGGTCTACAGAATTTAAGTTTCAAATATCATGGCCTTCTCAAACTGTAGTATAATGTAGCCAACCTTTGGCAGGTGACCTAGATAGATGCCTCTCCTACGAACAGTCTTTCATAGTTAATAGTTCAATTGCCTTGTTAGCCATTTCCTTTCCACTAGAACTAGCTCCGATTTTTGTTGTGTGTTTGTTTTAATAAATAACCCTGATGTAATTCTGCCTAATTTGAGTGGCAAATTCTAGAGTAAGTCTTCACTCTTGGTCAGAACAAACTTTCATTCATTGCGATGATGATAAAGAAGAAGAATATGCCAACAAGAGCAGCAACAATAAATAAAATACCACAAAAACAAAAATATCCTCCGAGAGCTTATGAACATTTAAGTAGACAATATTTTGCTTGTAGGAAACTCGGCACTTTTAAAAATAATACTGACATGGTTGTTGATATAACGCAATAGATAACAGCAGAGGCTGAAGCAATACCATTATTCTCGAAATACCCTAACGCCAGCGGGTGTTGTTTACAATTTTTAATTTTACAAAAGAGGGAGGGCGAATAACACTTAAGGGGACAGACGATAATCATGGAGTTAGAATGAGGTTATGGCCAGTCCCTTTCCAAAAAATGCTCAAAATCACATAGCCAAATTTCACTTGTTGTGAATGATGTTGAGTACAATTCATGATCTATAACACCCTCATTTTTTGTATTCCACTAGATATCGAAAAAAAAAAATGTGTTTCAGGTGATTCGAAGTTGCATTTTGTGTTATGAGCAATGTTCATTGGAGAGTCGCGGTTATGGATCATGAAATGTTCCGATTAACATGGAGATGGCTCCCAGCAATGTGCACTATTTTAAATGATATTGCATTTTTCTGTAGGTTTAACAAATGTAATGACCGATTTTACACAAGATTAGTTTTGAGATATTCCGTCCTATATTACTATACACATGGTACAAGACCCAATAAAAATGAGAGTTTGGAGTTTGAGTCATTAAATGAAGCAAAAAACCTGGGTGCCCAATTTTTTCACCACTTCGGACTCAATCCCCTATCCATATATTGCTATGTAGGCTGTCACTGTTAGATTAGGATTGTCCACCCTGGTGGTGAGAATATATCATTATTTATTGCACATGCGACTGATTGGTTGATACAAATTAAGGATGTTTCATTTTGGTTGGGGGGGGTGGTCGTGTGAGTGTAGTTGGTCTTTCCTTTCATGTTTTGGGTGGTTCCAGTATTTGTTGTTCACAGTAAATTCAAGCCTTGCTGAGCAAATGCCCACTTGGTTGGTTCCGTTCTACCCGTTGTTATTCCTCCGAGGAGTTGTTGCTTAAAAGGACACGCCACCAGGCCATGGTTGCGCACGCAAAGTGTGAGTCTTAGAATACCCACAATTCCCAAAATATCGCATCGGCAGAATTCAACGTTCTTTCCAATGACTCTTATAAGTAAGATGCACGTCACGAAAACCCATCTCACGCAGGAGATGAATGATGGTTACACCACTTATCAAAATGAGCAGTCATACTACATTTAGGTAAAACATCACGATTCGATTTCGAACGCATTGGCCTAGCACCAGAGGGATTTTTGGACTATTTTTTTAGGGATAAGAGAGTATTCAGGCTGACGATCCGTTGTATGGCGGGTCCACGATCATATGTAGGTTATTACTATTTTATAGTTGGAGCATCAAGTGTAATCTTCAGCATCAAAGTTAAATAGCTCCCTTAAATGTGTTTTGGATCCAAATCATCTATTTATGCAAGTTTAATTTCCAAAGTTAGCTTAACAATTGAGGAAAAGGATTTTTTCTTCCCTAAATATGATCGTGGGCCCCAACATAAAGGGATCGCAAGGATTTCAAAAAGGGGGCGGCTGATATCTTTTTTTTTTTTTTTTTGCGGGGGCTGGGCGGGCTGGCTCTGCGGATTATTTTTTTCATTGCATTTGCGGCGATCTATTCTTGGGGGTCCCTCGACAAATATCGGGTTTACCATTACTTCAGAAATCAAGTTTCATCTTTGCATCTAGGTTTTAAATAGCTCCCCTTAATGCTTTTTGGATCCAAAACATCTATCTATGAAGGTGCCAATTATTCAAAAAAAGTAATTTTACTGCTTTTTGGTCCACTTCAACAGGAATCGAATTTGAAGGGGATTGAAGCTAGCAGTCGCTGTCGAGAGTGGCTCTTACCATGCCTCGACACTACCTCCTTTCATGCATTCTGGGGCCAGTACGCATGTTTTACAAGATGGGGCGCAAATGTGTAGGTTGTGCCCGTTCCGCCAAAAACGCGTACCAAAAACCAGTAAGCGTGACAAGTCAAAACGTCCGCATGGTTCTTTCAAAACGTACGCGTGGGTCGTCTAACGTACGCATGTGGTCTGACAGAACGTACGAATGGAAATTTTCTATTATACTTCTATGACATTTTCACTACGCATGGTTTGCATAACGCTATTCTCCATGGTTTTGGCATAATAACAGACATGTGGTTCTGTCATTACGTACGCGCAGTTTTGGTAAATAAACATACGCGTGGTTCTTGTCATTACGTACGTGTGGTTTTGTCTATGAGTTAATTTTTTTCCGAGTACGTTATGAAAGAACCATGCGTACGTGTTGACTTGCACGCGAATGGTTTTAGTACGCGTTTTGGCGGGAAAGGCCAACAATAAATGTGAGCTGAAATCAAATGCATATATGCAGAGGCGCCGTATCCCCTTTATTGTACTGCGAGCTTGTGGACACGCTAGTCCACGCCGACTGTACCAGTTCTAATTCCGCCTCGGACAAAACAAACCAACCCCGTTCCCCCGCAATTCTGATAGTCATCTCTACTCCCCCGTCAAGTTTTTCAGACTTTTATCAATCGAAAAAGTTCAACAAAGTGGTAGCCCATAGCAAGGCAGGCCTATCATCGCCAGTTTGCTAATAGGCTGGCTTATAAGTAATAATTACTGGGTAACACAGGAGAGATAGCATGCAAGGAATAGTTACACTATTGAGGTAAACCGAACCTCCACCAACTTTACAATATATCATATCAATGAGGCCGACTTAATTAACTGGTTGTGGCAATAATTAACCGCCTAGGGTCATTTCAAGATACAAAACTTCGTTAAAGCCAGGCATAATAGTCAGAAGAAACTTGTTCAAGTTTTAAAATGTACGTGTAACAATTGAGTTTAGCCTATCCTAGGACCTGCCTAGGCCAGCCTAGCATAGCCCATAGGCTAGGCTTAGCCTAGGCATGTAGGCCGCAGTAGGTGTTTGTTCAGTAATCGTACCTAAAAAAGTTGAGATTAATGATTAAATCTAGAATGGCTGGCAGTTTAGGTAGGCCCTTAAGTTAGGGGACTTGGACCCAGAATGACCCTAGGCTTTACATGCCTTATTTCTGTTACTTGTGAGTTACACTGTTTGAAGGAATTCGCAAACAAGACTACAAACATGGACAAATGACAAAAAAGCGATTCATTTGCATTTTGCTTTCGGTTTTCCGATTCGATGAGCAGGAACCCCAACCTGATCCCATTTTGAAAAGAAAATATGAAAATTGGAACAATAAATTATTGATTAATCTGCCAACAATCGGGAAATTCGCCATCGCCAGACTGGTCATATCTGTTTGCTGAATGTGATGCTACCCGTTTTGGGGGGGGGGAATGCGGATCTCATTACCATGCCTTTGGACTGAAGCAGGACACCAGAACGTCACTTTGCACTGTGTTTAAAGAGTAAAGGTTTCCGACTTTACACCATCAGAATAGATTGGAAAAAGTTTGACATTCTGCTGGCTTTCAGAAACCTAAACGTACCTTAATCAGCATCGTTGAATCTTTACCCACCACTGTGATGCAAATCTTGTCAACAAACTTTGTGATAAACATTGCAAATGGTCAAAAATAGAGCCGTAAAATGCTGAGCCAACCAGGCCCCATCACTGTTCGGTCATGTAGTTTTGCACGGTTTTGCCGGTTCGAAGTCAAAGTACAGTCTCCGTCCTCCTCATGAAAATAGGGGTGCATGGCCTGTAGGAACGTAAGGGTTCAGTCGTTATCACCAGTATTTAAGTACGCCCTGTGTTACTGTTAGCCTTGATTGCTGTGTTGTACGAAATTGTGAGAGCTGTTGCTTGGGATGGAATTCGAAGTGCACTTGGGGTAATATTAGCCCCACAACAATTTGCAAAATAAAACGGCAACGAGCAAGAGAGAATTGGAGAGAGTTCCTATCCTCTTTTTAAGTGCCTCATGTTCATCTGCGAGTTTCCCTCCTCCTTCAACTTCTATGAGCCACTCTTGTCACCCTTTCTCACCCTACCTCCCTTCGCTATTCGCTTTACGCTCGTTTGACGTCACTCTTCCTCCTCCCTCAATTCATTCATTTTATTTCGTTTCCCCCTTCTCACTAGCCCCTTTTCTCCCATAACCTCACTCCTTGATTTTCCTCATTCCTCTTTTTATTTACGTAATTGAGGGAAATTCTAGTCGGGTGGTTCCCAGTGTTTGGCTGTTCCCAGTGTTTGGTGTTCTCTGGTGCTCTGGCTGGGTGGTTCCAATGTTTGGGGCGGTCCCAGAGTGGATGGTTCCCCAGTGTTGGAGGGTTCTCAGTTTGTTCGGATGGTTCCCGGGTGGGGTTGGGTGTTCCTAGTGTTGGATGGTTCTCATTGTTGGGTGGTTCCAGTGTTGGGTGTTACCGTTTGGGGTCGGTTCCAGTGTTGGGGTGCCCAGGTTGGGTGGTCCCAGTGTTGGGCGTTCCTGTTGTTTGATGTCTTTTATTTGAAGCTGGCTGGTCCCACGCCTTTGATGGTCCCTGGTGTTTGAGTTACTGGTGTTTGATGGTTCCTGGTGTAGGTGGGTGATTCTAGAGGTCTTTTAGTGGTGTCCACATTTTGGCGATTCCTTGTTCTCGGTGGATCCCATGTGCTGGGTGGTTACCAGTGTTTGGTTTGGTTCCACTGCTTTTGCTGTGTCTCAGTGTTCATAGGTCTATTGGTACTTTATTTGCTCTGCATAGTCAAGGCACTCAAACATCTATAGCTTATAATTATGGCCCTTGTATTGTACCTACTTTTTTAAAATGAAATGTGTATAGTTATATAGGACACAAGATTCTCACAACATAATAATGATAAAATTGGATTCTTTTTTCGTCCAATGCCAAATTTATTGGTCTCGCCATGAGTTGAAAAATATTGGGCTCGACTTCGTCTCGCCCAATATTTCTTTTCAACTCATGGCTTGACCAATAAATTTGAGTATTGAACTCAATGAATCCAATTTTATACCAGAGCTTTCAGAGGAACCACCAACACCATCTCAAAACACTCCTCAAGCAACAGCAGAAACTAATGAACAGTGCCTGAAGATAATGGAGAGGCTTGCTTTGTGTTTCATATCCTCTTTGGACTTAAAGGTGCAACGAGAGATTTCATATATCAGGTGTCCCTAAAAAAATTGAAAGTACTGATTTTTGCCCTGATGTAAAGCTTTCTATCAAAAATGTCCCCATCCGAAAGGATTAAGCTAAAAAATATTTCTTTGGTACAAAAATTGTGAAATTTCTAATTTCGTAATTCATCTTTTTTCTATTAAAAAAAAAAAAAAAAAAAATTGTTGTGAATGTTGAGTACAATTCATGATCTATAACACCCTCATTTTTTTTATTCCACTAGATATCCGAAAAAAATGTTGTTTTCAGGTGATTCCGAAGTTGCATTTTGCTGTTATGAGCAATGTTCATTGGAGAGTCGAGGTTATGGATCATGAAATGTTCCTTTAACATGGAGATGGCTCAGCATATGTGCACTATTTTAAATTTGATATGCATTTTTCTGTAGGTTTAACAAATGTAATGCACCGATTTTACACAGAGCTTTCAGAGGAACCACCAACACCATCTCAAAACACTCCTCAAGCAACAGCAGAAACTAATGAACAGTGCCTGAAGATAATGGAGAGGCTTGCTTTGTGTTTCATATCCTCTTTGGACTTAAAGGTGCAACGAGAGATTTCATATATCAGGTGTCCCTAAAAAAATTGAAAGTAATGATTTTTGCCCTGATGTAAAGCTTTCTATCAAAAATGTCCCCATCCGAAAGGATTAAGCTAAAAAATATTTCTTTGGTACAAAAATTGTGAAATTTCTAATTTCGTAATTCATCTTTTTTCTATTTTAAGACATTTCTGTAGCAAAACACATGGTAGGAAATCGATTGAGTGTCTAATTTATATGAAATTACTATTATGGCACAATTTTGGGTGCTTCAAAATCTCTCGTTGCACCTTTAAAGGTCCCAGGAAATGCAAATAGAATTGATGTGGTTTGTGTCAAGTCTACAAGGAGGGGCGAGAAAGCATTCGATATTTGGGCTGGTGATGACATCATTAGTGACTATTGATTTTTCAGAGAGTGAATCTATTCATGGCACTGACTGAAAATCAATAGTTTCACTAATGATGTCACTGGTAGTGTATTCTTTATTGTGGCCCTGTTTATTGGAATGGAATGCCCCGTAAAGATTTGGAGTTGGTTTATCATCTCATTTCCTGGGACCTTTAAGTCTGAATGACAAATTTAAACAGTTCCTCGGTGATGGCAAGGCAAGGTGAACTTTGGTTTTGGACTCTGATTGAGAGAGTAAACCCTTGTACCAGATATGAGGCCATGAATGTGGATCTCATGAGGAACTCTTTCTTGGTAACTAAGTGTTTCATTTGGTTTCTACACCATACTCACTTATGTAGATTTTCCCTGGCAACTGCAGCTTCCTTGTGCACCTCAAATTGAGCTACTTCAAAACTCATTGGCTGGTATTCTGAAAGGGAGACTAACTTTAGTCCTGGGTTTAAACCCGGGTTAGTCCTACATGAGTGGACCTTTTTTTCCTTTCAAAATACTGTGAATGTTTAATGTAACGGGTTCCGGCCCATCCACAAGGAATTTTTATTACGCTGCCATCAGGAAATCGTCACAATCATTTCGCTTCACCTAGGTCGGCAGCCGGCCAAGCGCACAATCCTATCAGCACTTAGATTGTAATATTCCCCCAACAGCTACCCGAATATCGTTTGGGTCGACGAAGCAAGCGAGGTAAAGTGCCTTGCCCAAGTGCACAACACATTGGCCACAGCGGGGCTCGAACCCACAACCTTCAGATCATGAGTCGGCCGTCTTATCCACTGGACCACATGTGCCCTCTCACCTGTTACAGCACATTTTTAGAGTATGTTGGAAGGAAAAAAGGTCCACTCATGTAGGACTAACCCTGGTTTAAACCCACTAAAGTTAGTCTCCCTTTCAGAATACCAGCCATTCAGTTCTCCAATGTGTTACACTCATAAGAAACAGTTGCACTGTGGCTCGATCATGTACTAAGTAGGTGTGTTGTGCATCAGAAAAATTGCATGCTTCAAATTTGCTCAACATTAGGGTCCTTAATAAAATAACAGTACGTTTCAACTTACCAGTAAAATTTCTATGGCTCCTAATATATACATGGCCGATGCAAATGTTGTGCCTAGATAAAAGAGAATACCCACAGCACCACCAAATTCTGGTCCTAAAGCCCTGGATATCATAAAATATGATCCGCCGGCGGGAACTACACCATTGGTAGCAATAGCACTCATAGAAACAGCGGTCAATAATGTCTGTAAGAAACCAAGGAATATTGGATAGAAATGTCAAAGAGGTACTACATTGCTATACCATATCATTCTCTTTATTTTGTATCAAAAGGTTGTCATCTACTTAAAGGTTTCACCTAAATCCAAAATATATATACCAGAAGGGCTTAAGAAGGGCTTTTGAGTTCGAGGTGGGAGGTTTGAGGAGGAGGTGACGTCCAAAGAAGACATGGAAGAAGCAAGTGGAGGAGGAGAGTAGGAGAGTTGGGTTGAGGATGGAGGATCCATTGAATTGGGTGAAGTGGAAGTTAGGCGTAAAGGCGGTTGCTGCGAGTGCGAGGTGAATCCGACCACCCCTGCTTACGGGGACAAAACCGGATTTAAAACTTTGGTTTTACTACTTTTACTACAGAAACTGTTGTTGAAATTTGAACTACTTAGTTCTCCAGGTAGACAAGGATGTATATTTATTAATCTTTCCCTGAAGATGGCCAGCGCACGTAAGTGTTGAAAAAAAACCAACCCATGTGTGCTTGGCCGGATTCGAACCAGTGACCTTCGTATTACTAGCACAACGGTCTTGCCAACTGAGCTATCAAACAAGGGTTGGTAGAGGAGCGATAGATATTATCTATAGGTGTTAGGTAAGAAATTATGTTGTTGAAATTTGAACTACTTATTAGTTCTCCAGGCAGACAAGGATGTATTTATTAATCGTTCCCTGGAGATGGCCAGTGCATGTTAGTGTTGAAAAAAAAATCATGCGCGCTTGGCCGGATTCGAACCGGCGACCTTCGTATTACTGGCACGTCGCTCTTGCCAACTGAGCTATCAAGCAAGGGTTGGTAGAGGAGCAACACATATTATCTTTAGGTGTTAGGTCCGAAAGGTGTCCTTTGCTTTCCTTGTGGATAGCATCAGAATGGTATATTTACATATACGATTTATATTTGTTTTTGAAATTTTAACTACTTAGTTCTCCAGGTAGACAAGGTTGTATATATCTTAATCGTTCCATGGAGATGGCCAGTGCATGTTAGTGTTGAAAAAAAAAAACCAAACATGCGCTTGGCCGGATTCGAACCTGAAAATAGATGTGGATACACCAAGCAATTTATCATTCTGTCCATTTGGGGGCCATGACCTCTAGATGACCTGTCGGATCCCACTCCTTAGAGAGGTAACTGTGGGGCACTACCCAAGGACCATTACATGCAAGTGCCATGAAAATGTGTGCACATGGAAACAGTATGCAATTATGTTTAGGGTTAACATTTTTACTACAGCCACACAGACAGATACACAGACACACAAAACACACACTACAGAAGCAATCCCTATGTGCCCTCTTACAGATGACAGACAACACAAAAATTAGAAATTATTTACATTTAAACATCAAAATTATTTTAACGTAATTGAAGTGATTGTGGTGTGGGTTAATTTCACAAATATGAATTAGTTCCTCCGGGCTGAACTAAACTTACTCTTAAAATCATTGTTTTTAAAAGACAGGGTAGTCTCAAATTTCCAGCTTTACCTTAACTCTTTTTTTGATACTTACTGTGCACAGGAAATCAAGACAATGAAAAAGCTGCCTATAGCTCCAGCGGTACCCACAATCCACGAGAGACGAATAACAGTACACACCAAGTAATACTTTTGGAAGACAAGGTAGATAGACCCCTATCAGGGTGCCCATTTGAGGTGCTTCTTAGGCTACAAGAAATGAAGATTGGGGTTCAAATTAACTTCAACAAAAAAATAATGTTATACTCTGCAAATCATTGACTTTTAATTGGTAAAGGTATTGTTCTTATATGAAGTACTCATGTCACAAAACAAGAATTTTTTTTTAAAACATTTGATTGTAGCTTCAGGACCCTTTCACAAAACTTGTGCTCCACAGGGGGTCAAAGGTCATTAAAGGGAGAAAAAAATAAGCAGCGAGCAGGTATGTTTCAAAAATCACATAAACAGTCAAATCCTAGTCAATGGTTGTTTTCCCCAAACAAATGTCACTCTCCAATCAATGGTTTGCATACAAGCAAACATTGAAACAATTTGTTCATTTTAGGGACTGTCGGTGATTTGGTAAATTAGAAAAATCTACAAATCCATTTTTTGCTGGCGGTTGTCACAATTGCATTTATTCCAACATATACCCTGCATTTATATGACTTAAAGGTCCATGGAACACGGCTGAGTAGACTTTCCTTTAATTTCTTACATTTTGTTACCTAACAGTATCCTGATATATCGCAACACAGATTTGTAAAAGTGAACATCGGGAAAGTGTTAAATTTAAAGATAAATATACCCAAACTGTGACAGGGCCTTCTGCCCTGTTTTTCGCGAACGCGTATCTAGATGCTGGAGTTGGATTGACCCCGTTAAATGACGTCAGAGTAAACAAGTTCTGAACAAAGCTTCACACGTGGTCAACCGCACCCGCACACTCCATATACTCTCCTTGTCGGTTTCTTTTTCTGGGAACTTAAATAAAGCTATTCTGTTCAGATTCTCCTGTCGTTACGTTCACCGCTGGTGCAGCCGTCGACAATACAGTGCATTATAATCGTAATTTTCAGGCATCAAATCAGAAAATTATGCCATATTGAATACAACGTACGACACATATCACGAGAAGTCCACTGTGTACGTATGCCAAGAAAACTGGGCCACGCGAACGTTCGTTCCACGATGACGATCAGGACGCGTATCTGGCGTATTTGTTACTACTCGACTTCACTATTCTGGGTCATGCTTGCCAGTGCGATAATCACTTTCATTTTGGAATTCCTCTTCAAAGGTTGTTCCAAAACCATGATATTTATTGAGCCCATTTTTATCAATATATCACGGTGTTTCTTCTCTCAATTATACGGCTTCAATGGCAGATTTTACTTGGATATACCACTACATACTATGATGAAAACCATTTTTGCTGGTATTATAAGTATAATGTTCTAAAGCATGTCCTGGACCTTCTAAAGTAACTTATAAATAAATAAGGATAAAACTGGATATTTTGAGAGTTCTACAGATTATCCTTTTCCACTCCTCCTTACTCCCTCCTGCCAATTCAAATATATCAAATCCAATTGTCTCTTCTTTGGTAAACAGGCCAAAGCCCCACAATTGCATAAAATTTTTAATCCTGTAAAATCAACACAGTGACTTTCCATAGTCTTTTAGTTATTGTTTTTAAGTACAAAATTAAAATTAAAGCTTGCATCTTTATTATTACAATGACTATCCAAAAGAAATCTCTTGATGTCAGCCTTTTTTAGTTGATTTAATCCCACTATAAAAAAATCTCAACCACAACCAGTAATAGGTGTGACGGGTATAATGTAGTCACCATAGCCATCTCCAATCCTTTAACCTTTTTTGGGCATAATTAATACCCTTTGCACTCCTCTATATCGCGTGCATTATTCCATTAATGGAATAAAGCACACGATATAGAATAGGTGTGACGGGTATAATGTAGTCAAATCTGTCAAACCATCTCCACTTCTTGTCGAACACCACAACATCCTCATCTTGAGATGATGGTCACAGGTCATTGACCACAACGTGTTGCGGTCCGTCAGAAAATTATCCGGTTGGCCCGAGGATGCATCCGGCCAAATCATTTAGTGTCCAACTGACTCGTTGCAAGTCAGTTATTCAATTGGGATTGCTATCTGGACTGTAATAGTTACACTTAGGAGGACAAATGCACAGTTTTCATTCCATATTGCAGTTGGCTTTAGATTCCAAGTTCAATTATTAGTAGGAACACTTCATAAAGTATGACAGATGTTAGTTTTAAAGGAGGGATCAAAACAAAACCAAAACAAAAGATCTGAAAACTGGGAAGTGGAAACTGCAAACACAGCACGGCAGAAAGGTAGAGTTAGAAACTGTTCAATGAGATACAGTAGTTCAAGTTTGACGTGTCCTGCTTTCGTAAGGTAACAGCACAGATACAATTTTGAAAATTTGCATGTTTTTTTTCAGCACAAAACATTTTCTAAGGATTGGCAATTTTAAGGCATACAACACAAATTGAATCTGATGATAGGCATAGTCTTTAAAACACAAAAAAGCCCTTAGGCTAAGAGATAGTTTAATTGACACATGCAAATTCAGTAAATGACACAAGCTGTATGAGAAATTGGGTAACACAACTTGTAACTCAATCAAATTGGCAATCTGTTTTTGCAGTTGCACGACATCTTACATACACAAATTTACGGGAGTCATTTTTCACGCATAATGAAATCTAGCATACTAATTGATGTTTACACATGGTAGTATGAGCTACTTTCGTGAGGTCAACACCACGGCCCTAAAGGCAGCGGCAAGCTTGCACAGTATCGGACACATCAAAAAAAATAACAAGGAGAAAGTCGTCATAAATACAACCAGGCCCAAATATGTGGATATGAAGCTTTATTATATATTTGAAAATCATGCTTGTTGTAAAAAAGCAGGTTATTTGAACCGACTTGAAGCAAGATAAAAGAGTAGATCGAGGGGGTGGGTAACTTTAGTCAATCGTAAAGAGGATTCACACAAAGTGGTGCTGACAAGGCATTAAAAATTCAATTTTAAAAATAGTCCTCGGAGCACTTAAAACGTCAAATTTGCGTTTGGCGATAGAACTCCAATTGTTTTCACCCTTATCACTACTGTAGACAGTGTAAAGAAATCTGAAAAAAATCACTAGCACAACACACACCAGTAGTGCCCGGGGGCCGCTTGTGCATTCATCTGTCAAACATATAATATGAAGACGGGAAAGGCGAATTTTGGCAAGGAGTAACAACAAAAATTTGAAAGATATTTTGTTATAAAATATAACCTCAGCCAAGTCAAAAGCTGGATGACAACTACGGTTTATTTCAGGCAGCCAAGGTTGTTACTTCAATAAGATTTGAGTACAAAGGCCTACCTGGACGGTAACTTCTGCCTGTTTTTAAGAATCAACACAAACATGGCAGTTGTGGATGAATTGTCTTGTTTTAAACTGTGTAGTAATTTGTTAGTATTATCACGCAACAAGTTTTAAAGCACATGGAGCATTTTCACACAATGCTGGAAATTTCTTCATATTTGCTCTCAAATGAATAGCTAGGCCAAGAGAAGATTTCATAGCTTCCCACAAATGCATTGCTTTCCAATTGAGGTTTTGTACAGGTACTGAGTGGTCTTTAGTGATGAAACATGGCTAATTGACAGTACTGATCACAAACTTGCATGTTAGAGCGTTATCTCTAACCGATCTACTGGCAACCTGTACAAAACTTCCAATGGAAAGCAATCAGTGTTGGAAGGCTACTGGTTCTTCTCTTGTCCTAAGGCCATTGGTAAAATTCAGATATATTTTACTTACACACAAATAACATAACCAAACAGATATGATAGGGGGGCATAATGAGAAGGCTAAAGACATCCAGTTAATTTGTATGCTAACTTTTTAAGTTTGCTAACTTTAATTAATCAACAAATGTGGTTTATTACACAATATCACGTCCTGGTAGGGTCAAAGGTGGATACCGGGGGAAACCACTCTGGCATGTGTTTTTCTTGTGTTAAACATCATTTATGTCGGCTGCTGAATAAAATCACTATATAAATTTGTTCTGTTTACCCGTAGAGCGCCGACTGGGTTAATAACAATTTAGGTGGGGTTAGTGTATACAAAAGTTTTACAATATTTTATTTTATTTGGTCAATTTTTACAATCTTGAGGTGCACTATTTTCAACAAATGTGCCGTGTCCCTTTAAAAGACACTATCAGTTGTCTGTTATGCACAGGACAAAAACAAAGATTAACCAGTAAAGAGTTTGGTTTTTGATGTTTTTTTAGATCTGCAACAGGTTTTCAATGAACACTATTAAAGGTACAACCAGAGATTTCAAGTCAGTCAATTTTTTCTGTGATATGTATTTCATATAGATAGACCTAATAGATTCCCTACTTTTATTTGGTTACAGAAATAACTTAAAATGAAAACAAGCTGAATTTCCATATTTACTTCTAGGAAATGAAAATTACAATTTTTGTAGCCAAAGAAATCAGTTCTCATTCTCAGCTTAATCCTTTCAGAACTTTCACATTTTAGGGGACAACCTGTTACTACTTGAAATCTCTCATTGCACCTTTAATAATACTCTTATCATGAAAAATACATTTCAATTTCAGAATTTCATCAGACAGACCTGATCTATTGCCGAGGATCTCAACTTTTTTAAAGAATGTCTGGTATTCTGAAAGGGAGACTACATTATACCGTTTAAATAACCAGCGTTAGTCCTACATGAGTGGGACCTTTTTTCATCCAACATACTCTAGAAATGTCCTGTAATGGGTGAAAATCCTCCTGATGACCGTTCCAGCCCATCCATGAGGAATTTTCTTCACCCATTACATTTACTTTCATTTCATTTCCATTCACAGTATTTGGAAAGGAAAATAGGTCCACTCATGTAGTATCTACCCCTGGTTTAAGCCTGGGACTAGTTAGACTCCCTTTCATAATACCGTCCTATAACTGCAGCATCCCCTTTTTGTGGTCCCCCAACAAAACAACTCTCATATGAGGTTCTTGGTAAATGCTTTTAATTTGTAAAGGCTATCCCACTTGTGGTTGAACAACTTCACATGTTCCATAACAATGTTAACAACCGTAAGTGCTCCTAAAAGCATGGCCAGCTAGAGGTATAGTGGAAAGAATATTGGCATTTATTTTGATCTCCTCAAAATGGTTTGCCTTGAATGTGAATGACCCCTACTATGATTTGCACACTATGGGTACACTAGAGAAAAACTGGTTAATGTCTAGTGAAATACTCATTGTTTTGAAACAGGCCGAAGTAATACTATGACTCCGCAAGTGCTAAATTCTATCTTTCTTTCTTCAACCAAAAACACAAGCACTAAGTTGTCACTGCTCACTAATTAATACTCCTTACAAAGCATTAACGGTCTCGGGGGGCATTTACAATACAACCCATCTGTACTATATGTGTAGAGAACCTATACCCAAGACAGGATAAAATAGAATGGTACCACCCAAACAGATCAGGGCTTAGTAATTCGGTTGGAATCTGCTTGTGAGTCACTGAACAGTGCCGAGAATGAGTTTGGGGACTGGGTGCCTTGGGCTCCCCTGATCGCCTCGCACAAGATGATAATTAGTTTTTTAGTGCCCATCGGCAAACCGACCCGTAATATATGCCATTATGCCAGCCTAGAAGGGTTTAATCAGTCTAATCCATGACCTACGGTGACACGCCACTCATAATTCCCCAATAAAATATCACATTTCTGAATCACACATCAATATATGTTTGATTATTCGTGCCCCTGGAGGCATCGTAATGTTTTCAAGCCATACAACAAACAATTCTGAACCTCGCATTTACTGTACGTAACTAGTTTGGGTGTTTTGACGTTTTGACAAAATGCACCCATAATTTAATTATTAACAAAAATACAATGTGACAATAACTTAATTACAATGCAATTTCAAGGAAAATTAAATATCTTTCAAGAAAATTAGAATTTGCAACTGTTGGAACTGAAGGCAGAACAGTATGTCAATGCAGTGAAAACAACTCCCCTTTGGGCAAAAAGAAACATTTCCTTGAACATTATTTCATTTGACTAAATATATTGTTACATATATTTACTACAAATTGGGTGGATGTGGATATAATGTAATGCACCCTACCCCTCTCAAGATCTACAAACACTGAATGCATACGGTACAACCTACACACAAACTTCCTTCTCGTGCTATTTTTGAGAGCACAGAATTAACTGGAATGTAGGAATTAACTACATCCTCTACTACTCTACTGCAGCTAGCTGCAAATTGGCATGCTCTAAAGTCGGGTAGCTTAACAGCCATGATACATCATAATGTTCTATGCAAATGACAGCCATTCACACACCTTTGCTACATTTTACTATTCACTTTTTTGCTGTGAACTTGGCATTCCGTATACACCTACATCATGACCCACCTGAGTGAGTTTATCTGCCACCCATGTGGTGGATATTACTCATATCAATAAACACACACACAGACTTTCACCTCTTTCAGATTAAGAATGTTAGCAGGCGTTTAAATGAGACATGAGGAGATTTTCCAAAAGATGCACCCCCAATTTTTTGTTGAACCCCCTTTTTTTCATATTTTGAATGCTTACCAATGTATTAGACCACCCTGAAGTGAATGTAAGGCCGGAATCCGCGTCTTTATGTACTAAGATGACTATTTTATTTTCTCTGTCAATCGTCCATGCCCGACAGTAATTGAAGCAATGTCAGTGCGATAGCAGGCAAGGTCAAAGCAAGGTTTGCGTTTTTTTCTTGTTGTACTAATAAATCTTCGTAACAATTCTCGGTATGTGGTCTGCAAACCGATCCGTGAATTTTGAGGAAATTCGTATCCTCAAAAATCTCCTGTCACTATTAAAAATAGTGAACAATAATTATTGAAGACTTGATTCTTTTTCAATTACATTATCTCCCCCAATTGCCAGCATAGCTCAAAAGGGGGAGGACTTGGGCAGGCTCACCGTGAAATAACACCCATTAATAAACGGGTCCAATAGAGAGTCACAGTCACATGGGATACAAACCATTATAGACACATCATAAATAGTCCTCTACAGGTCGTGACAGTTCATTTTATGATTCATAACAGTTGTCCTTCTTGTTGTGGTGCAGGATGGGAGGTGTTTTGCCCAGGTTTCAGAAAAAAAGGTAGAGAAGACTAAACCAAGTCCATCCTGTTTATTCTACTTCGCAGCTTGCTTTCTAACGGTTTAAACATTAGCATTTTTCTGTTTACATAGATGTCTCAGATCATTTTTTCAAAAGAAAAACCGTGCTTCATACGGTGTGGCGTGAATCATTTGCGGTCAAATCGATGTGCACTTGAAATAAACGAAAACACTCACTACACACCACCTGCTTTAAAAGTTGATTACATCCGATCCGAACCACCCATTGTTTTACTTTCCTTTTACTTTATACTTATTACTTACTCGGCTTTGATTGAACTTTTATTAACGAAACTGACTTAAACCTCCAGATCTCAGCGGAAATTGCACAAATTCAATCTCCTCCACACAAATCAGCATAAAAAAAGTATTTCTCTATTTCTAGCCTATTTAAGTCCTCGACCTCCTGAATACTAGAAAGATGCTTGCACCAACATATAAGAAACTTGTGATACCGAAGCATTAACCTCAGCTCTACCTTACATTCCTAGGCCGATTTATTAGCCTGTTGTATTTAATTGTTTTGTCCTAGCATGTATGTTTTTCATGCCCATGTGCGTTGGCCACTCTGGGAGAAGATAAAACAGTCAGGACTTCTCCAAATATGGAACGTTAGGATTGTACATAATTCCTAAATAAGAACCCCCTCCCAGTAAAGTATAGGATACATATACTTGATACATTTACAGCGCACCTCACTTTGAAAGTGTTATCAGTGACCACACACCTGGAGAAAATAGTCGTGTCCAACGCGAGTTTCATAACTCGAAACGTCGATTGGAGTTTTTTGGATCGTGGCGACACATCTAGGTTAAACTCTGGAGTGTTATTGAGGATCTAGAGGATTATCAACCCTACACTTGGTGATAAAGCTACAAACTTTGGAGTGTTTTGGAGTGGTCATGCTGATTCAGGGAGAGTGAGTGGGGGGGTGACCATCGCTCGCACGGACATTTTTGTTGACAAATTCCGGCATTTGAATATGTGCACAAACGGCCCATGGTTTCTGGATATTGACCTCCCGGTCTTCACTCCGATATGAGAATGGAGGAGAATGGTCGTGGATTTCTTTCTGAGTTTTGGCCATCGTGTGGACACAAGTTTTGAGTGAAATAAAATTTTAAATAAGTTTCACCTCTGGAGTTCAAACCATTGAGTTTCCAAATAACCATCTGAACATCACTAATAGAAACCCCAGAGGAAGTATAGTGTTCTTTCCACTGCAATTCTTCCATAAAATAAAATTTTTGCCAGCTGGTTTGACAATAATTTATGTGACAAAAGTACCTACATGAACAGAATTCACCCCAATCTTGCAATTTAAGTACTTTTTTGTCACTGTAAATTCATGTACACAGTGGCAAAATTGCATTGGAAGAAATGCATGTGGGAAGAACACTATACCTCTCCTCTTGAGAACCTTGTGGCATCCGTAACACTATAGGATTATGTCAAGGGTTAGTATTAATACTAATCTCCTTTTATTTTCGATGTTCTGACTGCAATTGAAAACAAAAAGATACCTAACCCATAGTACTACTATTGGATATCTTAGCAACCTGATTTCTTGACAAATTACTTTTGCCCCCACCTCCCCTCACCAACACCTACTGATTTGAAACTCAATCATATCCACTTTTGCCAGTAGGATTAAATTGCTCACTTTAATATCTCCTTTCGAACCTCTAATACCACTGACTTTCAAAGATAATACACTTGTCGATGTATTTCCAGTTCCTCGGACCCAGGCCATCAGTGGGGGGATATAAGCCATGACCTAAGACAGGGGATGTCCGCTAAGTTATTACTATCATTCCTGCATGCTTTGACAGGCCAATACTACCTGAGGATGTAAGATGGCCAGGAGCTTAACCTGACACAGTAATTACAAGGTAGAATGGCTTACGAGTTACTAATTCGAAGCACTTGTAGTTTTGATTAATTGGAGAATAAGGACTGAATCAACTTGTTTGTTTTGCAATTGACATCCTGTTATAAGGATGGCAGTTTTCAAATATCTGCTGACATATATGGTAATACAAATACAAGACTCGCCCATTCGGGAATGCAATATGATACCCATTGGATAGGGGACAACAAAAAATCTGTATTTTTTTGAGTAAGTTATAAGGAATGTTTGACAATAGAGAGCTCCAATCTTCTGTGATTTTAAATCAAATGGTAATTTTTGGTGTTATTCATCACATGTAATAGTGGGGGCATTTTACTAGTTTTAATTCAAAAGTTTGAAGCAGACACACTCCCAAAAGTAAAATGGGGCAAAGAAGAAATCATCCAAAAATCAACATTTTTTGGATGCGTGGAACGAATCCCCACAAACGCTCCAGCTGGTAGACACATTTCGGCTGGTTAAGATAGACACATTTTCGCTAGTTTAAAGCCTTGTCAGGCTCGATGTTGGATCAGCGAGCCAACACTTTCAATGGCAACCCAGGGAAACCCAATAGATAGAAGATTCATAGAAAAATGTTCAAAGAACCATATTCTGAGGCATAAATTGCCCGAAAGAATGACCCTATAATTCATATATGGGTTGTTCTTTACCAAATATGGTGTGTTCTTAACAATATGCGTTTGTGGTGTTATTTCTACGAAATTTGACTATTTCCAAGTAGATTCAGATATCTCAACCGCTTTACTCCCCGAGATGAGCGCCTTATCCTCGTGCAATTCCAGGTTAGATTCAGCAGGTAGTTGTATTTTGTATCGTAGTCAATGGAAGAAGAGCCCTGGTTTTGTTTTGTGATAGAAATGTTTAGGCAATTCTGATGTCAACCCCCACTAAAATGGACACTCGTCTATGATGCTAGTTCCTGAAAATCAGTGGAATTAGATGGTCACGGTTTCACGGTTTGGTAAACTGAAAAAGCTACAACTGCGGGGGGGGGGCATCCAACCCCCCCCCCACCCCCCCCCCCCCTTTTTTTTTTTTTTTTTCACCAAAAGTTTTTGTGAGGGAAGTCAGGTCGATGGGGGACAATTCTATCAAGCGAGACATTGTATAATAGCTGTGAAGTGAGCCGATTTCATTGTGGTAATAGCGTCTGGTAGTGTGTTACGTAGTCACGGAGCCGTATTGGGAAAAATGACTTTCTGGAAGCGAAAAAGCACGGTTTTTCTACGGATGGGATCTGAGGTTAACTGGTTGTTATAACGTCTGGTCTTCACTGTGTGCCGGGTCTCTATGACTGATTCAGGTGGTGGTCTCGTTTAGGTCAACATTCCCATGAGATTATTTTGTGCATCATGACTAGCCTGTGTTATCTGCTCTGTTCAGTGAGGCGATCAAGGTCGGTCAGCATTGCCGTCACGGGAGACTCTCGCGGGATGTTGGGGATTGTAAGGGGGGGTTATTGGTAATTAAATCGCGCAGGCACGCCTCTGTAGGCTTCTACCTTCTGGATGTTGCGCTTGGTTATGTGGGTCCCACACAAGAACTGCAGCAGAACTCACAGTGGGGACGCAACTCAGCTTTTGTACGCTTGGACCTTGACATTTTGAGGTGCTGTGATCCCAAATGCGACGGAGGAAACCTATATCTGGGCTTTAGGGAACTTCTTTGTCAAAATGTACGTTCCACTTCATGTCCCCGCAGGAGAGCAGTGACCCGGATATTCAGTTGATTGAGTGCTTGTAAAATGTGGCCGGATAATTTGTAGGAGTATTCCAACTTGGTTTTACATCTGGAGAACCTCAAAACATTGCATTTTTGCCTGGTTTGAAGACATGAGCCATTTCCCTCCCATTTTTTCAAGACATTTCAGATCATTCTGCAGGACATCCACAGTCGCTCGATGAGTGATATAAGGTGGTAGATAACACAATATCTGCGAACAGGCAAACGTTTGACTTGAGTCCATCAAGGTAAATCGTTAATGTACATGAGAAACAGGAGGGACCAAGAACGTCCCCTGGGTATCTCCGGATAGAACTTCACCGGTTGGATGAACGCCTTGGATGATAACAGAAGTTCTCTGTTGGTGAGGAATGATGTGATCCAATTGTGTAACGAACCATTTATGCCGAAATTTTGGAGTTTGCGAAGCAATCTGTGATGTGGGACTGTGTCAAAAGCTTTGGCGAAATCCAAAACCACTTGCGTCAACGTTGTTTGATGTTGCACATTGGATTGCCCAGATTTAATGAACTTGCTGTTGTTAAGAGTTGGTTTCATCAAGGCTCTTCTGGATCTGAGCCAGTTGGAAATTCGCTAAGTGCGTGCTGTTTATCAAGACGCTTCATTATATGGCTATAGATGACATGTTCAACAACCTTAAACAAATGGCGGTGAGCGACACAGGCCTGTAGTTTGCGGGACAGTGCGAGAAACCTTGTTTTGAATATGGCGGATATAGTTGCTTTTTCCATCGATGGGAGGTACCGGAATGGACGTTTTTTTGGTTTGGCGATTTTTTTGATTTTTTTTAAAACTCAAAAATTAAAAAAAAAAAAAAAAACTGAAGATTTTTTTTATTTAAAAATCATTGTGTGGTTTTTGTATTTTTTTTATTTTTTTAAGTTTCATAATATGGAATGATCCATAATTCTTTCAAACATTGGAATCTAAAACCCAATCATTCTAGATATTTATACTTTCCCTAATAACACTAATCCTAATAATTAACATGAAAACTAGCCTGAAGATGGTTGTGGACAGTATTTGGGAATTAGCCAATTCAAAATATTTATATTCGGAAACTAACAAATGAATCTCTTTCAACAATCATGTCCTGTAATATTCTCTGATTCTTTTTCTAAAGAAATCCCCAATATATTGGATCTTAGAAACCTCAGCATTAAATCCCAGTAAACATAAGACCTTCCCTCAGAGAATCCCAGTTTATATTTAATTTCTCAAACTCTCACAAAAGGAAAATCCCCCAGTGCAGTCATCATGAAATTCCCCCAGGTAAGTCCCCAGTTTATATTGCAATTTCTCACAGGAAAATCCCCAGTGTAGTCAGCATTGGAAAATTCCCCAGTCAAGACACTGAGAAACATTGGAATCCAAATAAAATATACTGCTAAAAACACGATGTCAGGAGTAATTGGGGATGATTAAATTGTTACCTCAACTGGCTGTTGCTTTTACAATGAGTTTGTGCAGTATTGTATATATTTGGGTTTCTCGAATATTGAATCCACCTTTGTAAAAAAGGCATCCTAGTTAACCGAACACTGAATGTCTGGGGCATTTATTAGGTCAAATATGGTAACTGTAATACTGTAAAATGTTCACTATTATTCTTACAAGAACTGTGAATTCTATTAAAAGAAAACGAAAGAAACTTTAATTTAGATCAACATCAAGGTTTCAATCATGATTATTTTTAAAACATAAATTTGGTGTCATTGCTACCATGTAGAGGGTATCTGGGAATGCTTAATTAAGTGTTTAATCTTTTATTTTTATAAAAGTAGTTGATTTAAAGTATTAAAATTGTCTTTAAACACATGATTTTGTCAATTATTGTTTTTACAAAAAAAGTGATTTAAATCAGTGATTTAAAAAAAAAAATCATTTTTTTCAATCGCGATTTAAATCACTGATTTTAACTCACGTGATTTAAATCGGCCACCTGCCGGTTGAAACACCTGGTTGAATATTTTTGTTGGATTGTGTAACTTCTCTAGCACTGTCCTGTAGGGCTACAAGAGATGATTCCCGTCCCCCCCCAATGGCCCCCGGAGCTTTATGCAGAGATAGCTTGTTAAGAATTTTGAATACGCCCTCGATGGTTGTTACGGCGGAACCTTAGGGAGGTTTCGTTTTCTTGGGTCAGTAAATGTTGTTGGTATTTTCGCTCGAAAAACAGACTTATATTGACGACTGAGGGTCTCGGCCTGCTCCATTGCGAACTACTAAGACTACTGTCCTTACCAGTCCAGAGTGCAGTGCGATCCCAGTAGAGTCGCGACGTCTATTTTAATACAGGACCAAAAACGTGTGAATCGGTACGAGTGACTCGTAGACTGGTGGGTTGGAGAAGGTATTCATGTTCTTGCTTTCCGAAGTTGTTTCTGGACTGTTTTCCTCAATGACTGTACGGGTTTCCCAGTTGTGGTGAGTAACTGTTTGCTTTTTTTTGCTTTGTAGAATGCTCTCCGTTTCCTGCGGGTGAGTCTTTTTATTGACCTTGACATCCACGGTATATTAAATCTAGAGCTCTTATAATGATGACGGAATACTGGAGTTCATTGTGGATCATAAGGAGATTATGAAATTGTTCCCGTTCTCTTCAAACGCTAGATTTTTTTTTTTTATCAGCGTCTTTCATGAATGATTCGGCAAATGAATTTATCCTACTCTTCATGCCATCACCATCTGCCTTAGGCGAACTTGAAGATTTTACGGCGAGTAGATTTTTGAATGGTTGGTTTCAAATTAGAATCTGCAGTCAAGATAAAATGATTCAGATATCCCCGGACAGGTTTTAATTGGTGGAAACACATCAGGATTGGTAACAAGTAAAATGTTGCAGGATGTTCGCAACAACTAGGACAGAAGTTTCATGACATGGTTAACCTCCCTATCAGCTGTGGCAATGGCAAAAATCACCAATCAAGGTGCCAGAATGGTAGATGTAACTTCTTCGGTGTAGATACAAGAACCCGGGGTTTCTAGTTGGAACAGACCAATCTACATCGGGGACATTGAAATCACCGGCAATCCCAATTGTGGGCTATTTTTTTAGAAGAATCGTTTTAGAGATGGACTCGTGAAGTTTCTTGAGTGGGTCACCGCCAGTTTTTGGTTGCCGGTAAAACCGCCAACACAAACAGGTTAATATTGGCCATCTTGAATCTTAACCCTAAGACTTCGGTGTCAACACAAGTTCAGGAACATGAGTAGCAATAATGTCGTTACGAACCGCTATAAGGACTCACCTCTACTGCAAACTTACTAGTCGGCGTTGTAGCAAGTCCAAACAATTGATTGCGCCTGTTTGCATAAAATAGCTAAACATAGATTAGAAACACTAAGGCTGACTGATGCATATAAAATGGCGTCGTGTTGCCAAAAAAGAAGTGAACGAAAATGATGCTAAAACACGTCTTTTTCAAGACCATTCAGTGACGCTTAGTGACGGCCGTAGGCGATTTTAGAAGAGCAGTGATTTAGCATTGAACCAAAAATCGCTGTGGATATAATATATGCCCCCGTGGAGCCAGACTAGCACGAATCATTGTTGATATCATCGACATCTTTGAGTTGCATGCCTGATGTGGGATCTAAATTTTTACGTTGTCATGGTTGTGGGCAATCAACAAATTGGAGTTGGAACGTTTCCATTATCCTAAGGGTCTACATGATGTAACTGGGTAGAAAGGAGGGGCGGGTGGGGTGACTTTTGGTGACCTCATGTGCCAATGGTAACCTCATGTGACCTCATTTGACCTTTGGCCGGTTCAAAATGTTAACCCTTTCCCTCAGGCTTTGTGTGCAAGTTATCTATCTGAGTTCCGTCAGGCGTATAATGTGTAAACTTGTGGAAGGAGCGTTTTCAAGGTTTCTCGACCTTATTAGAATGTTGGGGTGGGCTATTCGGGGCAAATTACATATGCAAATGAGCTAATTAATATGCAAAAATCAGCGTACTCGCTTTAATTTTTAAAGGGAGCATCGACTTGTAAAATTCCTTCACTTCTCAAAAACCCATTAGGGTGTGCATGGTTTCTTTGGCCATTTGAAAGTTCCTGAATACATGCGGCTTAGGTATGCAAATGATCTAATTTAAATATTCATATTGCTGTATCGCTAAAACGGTACTCAGGATATGACAAAATTCCTGATACATGAAACACTACTATACCAATACAATCTTTTTGGTGAATCATAATTGGATAGGTGGCATGGGTGGGGTGTTGGGGGGGGGTGCAAGGTGGGGTGTTGGGGCCGTGGTGGGGGGTAGTGGTGGGTTGGGGGTTTAGGGGAGGGGTGGTGATCTGTTGTGGCGAGGTGGCGGGGTGGGGTGCGTCGGGGTGGGGTGTGTTTGGGGGGGGGGTCGGGTGGTGTGCGTTGGTGTGGTTAGTCGGTGGTTTGACCTATTGTGACCCCATGTACCTTGGTGACCCCATGTGACCTGGTGACCCTACTGACCTTGGTGACCTCATGACTGACCTTGGTGACCTCCCGGACCATCGTGACCTCAATTGTACTTTGGTTTACCATCACTGACCCCTTTGGTCCCATTCACACAGAATAAGTGTCGGGGAGGGTCGGGGGGGCGCGACAGTGCGGCGGGTGCGTCAAGGGGATGGGAAGGGTGGGTGGGGTGTTGGAGGACCTCATGTCACCTTTTGACGCGCTGTGTGATCTTTGTGACCCTCCTGTGACCTACCACTGACCCTTGTGACCTCATGTCACTTGGTGACCCTCAAACGTCACCTTCGACCCCATTCACAAACCTCAGACGCAGATGACACTATCGGTCCATGACCACGACTTTTTTTTACTTGCATTTTTATTCAAATAGCCATTTGTCTTCAGTGATAATATCATATATCACTAACTGCAGCAGCTATTATAAAATCACCCAAATTCACCCATGTTTTTAAATACTGCCCTTGGGCGCCAGGAGTGTTTATCATAGCTCCCATATGGACCCAGGGCAGTGTTTAAAGGCATATGATTAATATCAAATACAAAAAATACAATTAGCGGTGTAAATATGCAAAGCCACTATCAAATTTCAATCAACACATTTTTAATCATAGTTTTTCTCATGGGTCCAGGGCATTGTTAAAGGTATATTCATTATTTATCATGTTACCAATACATGAAATACTCGACCATTCCATCATTACCAAATTAAAGGAACATTCTTGAATTTCATTGTACAGTTACCAATAGTCATTCCCTTCAGGGTCCTCATCCCAAAACTGGCTGCAAAGTCCACCAGGCACAAACCCACCAAACCACAGGTGCCACAAATCCCCCGTCGGTGACCAATCTCTTGTTTTTTCGTACAACCATCAACATATTTTGATGACACAACATGCCATCAAATTTAACATTAGCACAAACAGATTTTTGACCAACTTTTGTGCGAGAATTGATTTTTTGATAAAATACACATGTATGTATTTTAGGTCACTTATTCTATAAGCCATTTCAAAATATCCTGTTTTCATGATAAATTTTTACAAACAAAATTAATTTTTTTAGCAAATGTTACATTTGATGGAAAAAATGGGAAAATTGTTGCTTTTTTTGTGAATTTCAATGAGTTGAAATAGGTAAAAACCCTGAACAAAGTGGTCAAACAAAAAATGTACTAAAAAAAACAGTTGTGGCGTTTTTAGATAAGGCCAAACTACAGGACCCCTCTCTCATGAAACGTACCATATAAAATTCAAATATTTCCTATATTTACTAAAGACATCTAATTTCCTACGTCAAAAACGACCTAACCTGTATTAGGTTTTTATCCATGATTAGTACTTTTTTCCACAGCAGTATCCATGGACCTTCATTTGGGAAATAAACCTGTAATCGCTCAAGTACATAATCCTAATAAAAATGGATTTTTCGTTGGAACCTGCGGGTGACATTTTGATTGAATGCCCCAACGGGGAATGAAGTGCAAGAGCGAGTGAGAAAGAAGAAACAAAGCGAGACCTTGGTTTTTTATCATTACCACCTCTTGCGAAGAACTCTCTTTTTCCTTTGTGTGTGCTCTGGTAACATCTGTAGTTAGCCAGTGAAGCTGAGAGGAAGACACTTTGGGCGATGCTCAATCTCACCTGAAGAAAAACAGATGAGGTCCGAATTTAAGCAAATCTAATGTTTACCTTTAACTGGGGTGGATTGACAATTAAGTTTTAAGTGGGTGAATACATACACACATTTGGTAATAAGGTAACATTTTTAAGTATATGATCAAGGACTACCATTCTTGTCAATTTCTTTGAGTTGGGTCCTTAGAAATCTCTCTCTCTCTCTCTCTCTCTCTCACACATACTTAGTGGTATCTGGATTTTTACACTGTCCTGACCATAGAGATAGAGTAATAAAAGACTAGAGGTCGGACAGCCATCTTAAAACAGTGAGCTCACTGGTGGACACTTAGATGTTTACCGCCCAAGCCCATTACACCTCTAAAACTTACGGCACAGAAAAATGCACTTTCTCGTTGATTTCGCCAGGCGACCCTCACTTATAAAATGATCCTTAAAGGGATTTATTGGTATGAATCTATCGGCACATATATAATGAAATATCCCTAAATATGACGTACCAGATGGGTTTCATGGTCATTGGAGTATTCCTTGCGAAAAAAACACCATTTTCATGCTTACCTTTCGAAGCAGTAGATTTTACCTCAAGCCGCCATGTTTAATATTTACGCTATCGTTTTGCCACAAGCCATGTTTAGTCTTTCACACCAATATAAAGATTATCGGTGGTTAGTCAAGTTCTGGCCTGTATGAAAGACTATCGCGTTTACTTTTAACATTGAAATTAAAAACACAGCTTTAATTTAACGTTTTCCTTTAAAATATATAAATTTATCAAAAATGGCATACATTTGTGCATAATTTTTATAAAATGAGCCTGGGATTGAGAAATATAGTTTTTAAAATTAGGAAATTCTTCATCATACAAAGAAGTGCTACTCGGTACATTGAAAAGTATGTAGATTGCTGAACCGCGCATTAGTGGGTTTCGAACACTGATCTCTATACAATGGATTGGAAACCTGGGCTTCGTAATTGAGGCACTGACGGCCATATTGGTCATCCAAAAAGAGCCCAAGCAGGTGGTTAAGAGCCGGTCATTTATACAAAATTTGTTCCCATTGAAATGTGGATAAGCCACATAACTGACTACAGAATCAAGCCAATTCATTGAGCTCATTGTATTTGCGCGTATGGGATGGCATGTCTCTAAAACGTGCACCCGGGATACAACTTCTGTTAAACAGGTGCCTCTGAAATGCTATTGTGTTCGGTAGACCAAGATGTCCGCCTGTTGGCCCATTCATCTAATGACCATTACTGTTTTACAGTGGTTACAGTGGCACTGCGATAAACTTTAAATCTTTCTCGACCCCTTTGAAATAGTCCACTTTTCATGAATTGTTAGTGTTTAGGCCAAGTAAAACCTTTGTTAATCACAAAATGATATCTTAAACACCCCTCTTTACTTTTCTCACATCACTGAGGTTTTACAGTGGAGTTTTTTTGGCAATAAAAATTTCTAAAAGACTTCGCTCCTATCCTTTGTGTGCTCAACGAAATTCACACGGATGAGGCTTGTGGTCAAACACTTGTCTGACGCCACATGATATATTTTTTGTGGCTTCTGTTTTGGTTGCATGCGCGTGTAATATCCACAGGGAATAAACTGTAGCTTCCATGATGCTGTACCTTGTGTACATTGTCGGATAAATCTGGAATTTTTTTCGCAAGGATACTCCAATGGCCATGACAACATCTGGTATGTTTATTTTATGGATATTCATTATATATGTGCTGAAAGATTCTACCATACATCACTTTAAGATATCCAAGAACATCATCAGCCATGTGGGTGTTCCGAAGTTTTACATCGCAAAGATGCGGGCATCGGTGTTTTTTGCAGATTTTTCAAATGGCTTCAAAAGAGCATGGGCTTATAGCATCTTCGTAGTTGCTCGCTGAGTGTATGGTCTTTAACACAGTAGTAGTGCACAGTTGAAATTTTTCATGGATGGAACTTGACCTCGGTAAGTGGTGAAAACGTGGTCCCCGCCTGTCTTGTTCGTTTGTATTACTGGTAATCAGCTAAAATAAGCGTGTTTTCTGTCCATCTCAAAGAAGCCGAAAAGTCCAGACCATTGACTTTCAAAAGGTAAGTAAAAAGAGCAACCCCTGTGAACACCCTGCTGGTGCCATAGGTCCAATACAAAACAAGCCTAGCTTAAAGGTGCAACGTGAGATTTCCAAAACAGGTGTCCCCAAAAAATGTGAAAATCCTGATTTTGGCACTGGTGTAAAGCTTTACACTCCAAAATATCCCCATCTTAACGGATTTAGCTGAGATCTGTTTCTTTGGTAAAATTGTGAATTCTAATTTTGTATAGGAGCCCATACAAAATTCACACTATGTTTTCTAAGAAAATATCGCATAGCATAAATCGCCTTTTGTTTTCATTTTAAAGTTATTTCTGTATACAAATAAAGTTAGGGAATCGTTTGAGCATCTATCTATATGAAATCACTACATATCAATAAAATCTGAGAATTGACTTGGATCCTCTTGTTGCCCTTTAACTTTAAAACCTGGCAAGTTGATCACTTCCTCTATGTTAGGGGATGCACCCATGTGCGTGTCAGGGGTGGTGCCATGGTGGTGGCTAAAGGCACATCTGCCGGCAGCAATCTGCCCCCCCCCCCCCCCCCAAAAGTTTTAAAAATTCAGAAAAAAACAGGAGTTTAAGCGATAAGTGTGTTAAAATTATGTTTTTTTAACTATGAATGAATTGTGTAATTTTTGCCTTGCTTACATTTTACCCTGCCTGGCGCTACCCCTGGGTGTGTCACACACACCACGTGTCATGGTAATGATATACAAACCTGTAATGAGGTTTAGATGTAATGCACATTAATGCATGTACTTGTACACAACCAACCTTTTTGGGTTCGCTCCATCATAAATGAATTTCACATTCCAGTATAAATTCTTAGCCTGGCGCATGGCATCTAAACTTCTCTACAAAGCATTATCTTCCTCAATTAAGTGATGTCATGCTATTGAAAACACTGGCATACACAACTCTCATTGCTTAAAGAATAAAGGCCTATCAGTGATTTTGATAAACCAGAAAATACAAACCAATCATCAAAAAATCAATTTTGGCATGTTTGTAACAAGAACAGGTATCCTAACATTCCCCGCAAATGATAGGACCTAAGCAACGTAATAATATAAGGCCAAAAATGCAAAAATTTTAGTCATTACTGTCCAAACGAACCTTACCTACAACACTAATTCAATGGAGATTGTATCTTGAACACTGCTTTTTTCTTCTCTTCTTTTCCCTTTCTGTTAATTTCTTCAGTTTGAAAAAGTAACTTAAGAATTCTACATACTTGTGCTTCACTTTAAACTCTTCCCATGCAAATTTCATTTAGTTGTCACTCTTTCGAATAAATCACTGATAGGTCTTTTAAAGCCGGTACGTAAATGCGTGCAAGAAATTCTGTGTGTGCACTGATTCTTGAAAGTTAAATGCACTAATAGAGACTCTGTGGTGTATGCCGTGAGGTCTAGCAAATTGCTATTAGTGGACGCCCTGCCAATATGGCACACTCAGAATCAGTCCAATACTCCCCAAGGTGTAACCAAGCTTTTTTTTTTTTTGGGGGGGGCCACATATATATTTTCAGGGGGCACGCATAATATTAAAATTTGTTAGTATAATATAACCCTACGTTGTTTTCCTGTAACTTGGCACATGTGTAAAAAACACAAATTTTTCAGGGTAGCAAGATTCCTCACAAGAAGGGGGAAGCTTCCCCCACCCTCTGGTGTACACACTGATACAACCCCACTTTGACAGACAAATTATGGGGCAAAAACTACCTTGTACTTCTTCCCAAGTACTCTTTTGTCATTGGTTGAAGCTTCATAATGACTTACAGCTACAGTTTAAAAAATATTTAAACCCATGTAGGGAATCAACATCTATGTAGGAACTGGAACCAAATGTTGACCTGATCACGATCACCCAACCTCATATCAGGCGAGATTCTTGCTGTACGCCATCTGAACCATGAACGGCGAGGTCTCGTTCTTGCCATCACCTTTAAAAAGCAAGCACATAAGCAGCAGCAGCAGAGCCAAAGAACAACAAAAACATTTCGGTCATTTATTGACATTTATTACCTCCAAATGCAATAACCTGGCAAGCGACGTAACAAATTGGCTTGCCATGTGATTTTTTTGCGCAGATATACAACGTTTCTGGACATTCCCCGCTTTTTGTAGTGCCGAACCGATGAGATGAATCATCATTTTGACATGTTTCTTCATTGTGAGGCACTATTTGTTTATTAACATCCTTGCTCCCCTTAATAAAAAGAATTGTACCCCTGTGTGCACAGAGCATTGAAGGGGAACACAATTCAGCTGAAGCCAAGCAATATAGTAATGTTAACGCCTCTGTGGCCTGAAGGACTCACGAGTACACAGAATGTTTCGTTTTTCAAAAATGTCACATATATTCATTTTCATCGCCATATTCAGAATCATCATGAAAAATGCATTCAATAGTACAACAAGCCTAGTCTTAGGTCAGTGGTTTTTGAGATGGCTTCCCGAATTACCACAGGTCATTTGGGAAGCCATCTCAAAAACCACTGACTTATATGTGTTATAACCTATACAGAATTTACTTGGAGGATGGAAAGGGTTAAGTACACACTGCAAGACTGTCATGACATTGCCTTATGCAGCCCCTCTTGACACCATCATTGAAATCACTACTAATCAAATCATTGGCAGATTATTAAATCAGACCTGCTCGGCAAACTTGCAACTCCCCTTCATTTTGTTAATAAACCCAAGCCCTATATTTATCTATTTAGGAAATTAGTAGGGATTGTGAAGTTGGGAATTGGTTATTACTTGCTACAAATTCTTGAAGTAGCATTCGCAGTGCAGTAATCTTGTGTAAAAGCTACTGTGAAAGAGCAGTCTACTCGTTCATGGTGCCAGCCAGATTGTTAGCAATGCTACACGTAAATACTACATGGATGAATTGGTAAGACAGAAATAATAGAGGAAGAGTTAAGGAAATTAAAGGAATATAAGTAAAATACCTAAGTTCTTATAGACCAATTTACATTCAATGACATTGTGTGCTTTGCTTACATTTACCAGCAGACACACTCTGAAACTTTGTGAAATGCAATTTATTTTTATCACCAGTTACATATCTTGCTTATTTTCAATTAATGCAAAATACATTATCTAAAAGACATCCATTATTGATACTTGCACCTGAATGTATGAAACAATTAGTCAGACTTGGGTTCAGCTTCTTTTAATTTTGGAGACCCATGTACCGGTACCCATTCCTCTTTTGGAGCGTAATTACCCCCTCATACTGTGTAACCAATTTGCTGCCTTCTTCATATCACTGTTTCAAAGCCTCCTCAATGGAAACAATAACTCCAAGTAATCAACAATTTGGTATTGATATAGAACCCCAAATAACAATTCAACCATGCAATGAACTGGCTGAGCACAGCTTTAATAGATTTTATGTTATTGTTTTTCTTTCAACACTCAATGGACTCGGCACAGGATGCGAGCAATAAATGCATTCACCTCACAGCCCAACGATATGAGCCGACTTTGCAGCCTGTTTATTACGTCTCATTACCATTGATGGCGTAATTTGGTCAAATGGCTGGAATGTTATGATTCATTTTGCGTAATAGTACTTGTTTCAAAATGATAACAACACTGCTGATCTCATAACAGACCCTGTTAGATACTTGGGAGAAGATGATATCAGACGTGATGGTAATTGACATCAATTACGGTAACTGCTGCGAGCGATTTCCTATCGTATTTATGGGATGAAAAACAATCAAAATCCACAAAATGGTCACTTACTCTCTTAAACGAGAGATCATATCATAATTTGAAGATGAATTTAGTGGAATTGAAAGCTCCCATTTTCTAATTTAATTGCCAATTACAAGGACATTGCAGGTTATTAGGTCAAGTGAGTACAACGTCGTGGCCAGGAATCGACAACAGCAGTGCAGAACATCTCCACTGCTAGCGTTCCTCTGGAAAACACCACTTCACACGCTTCAAGTAGGCCAAGAATTCCCCGGCCCTTATTTTATGCCAGATTTGGGTCCATCACAGGCAACTAACGAGGGATCTTCGGGCCAGTACTTAGTCACCATCAGGTTAGGATACCTGCATATAAATTGACATTGATGCAGAACCGGCTTCAAAATTGGTGAGAAACACTCTCTTCAAAGAAAAACAAGCAGAACTCCATATTACATGGTGCGTAATTAATTTTTTATCGCCCCACCGACCACACATGAACCCCTAGATAAGATGACAATTGACTCCACATGTGTCGAGTTAGTTCTCATTTCATTATCCCCTTCCAAAAACTTTTGGTGGGGGTCCAGGGCTAGAATTTCGGCAAGAATCCGAGAATCGATTCTCGCAAAGATTCTCGTAAATTGATTTTGTGTGAATCAATTCTCGTAAACATTAGAATATAACACAGTAGCGAATTAGACGATTCCCGCAAAATTCATTTTTGAGAATCAAGACTGATTCTCACACTCTGCTACGAAATTCTACCCCTGGGGTCCTCTTTGAAAAATATACTCAACACAACTATTTAAAGACACTATCAGTGATTTGAAAAATATTTGAAATGTGCAGGAATAGCATCAAAGTGAAGGATAAGTCTGTAGAATTCTCATAAGTTACCTTTTACAGCTGTAGAATTGACAGAAAAGGAAGAAAACGGCAGTGTTCCAAGATACGATTCTCCATTCAATTACGTGTTGTAGTAAGTGTCCGAACGGACAGTAATGACTAAAATCTCCGATTCTGTCCTTATTAGGTTGCTTCTGGTCTTATCAATTGCAGGGTATGTTAGGATACCTGTACTTGTTACATACATGTAAAAATCTGATTTTTGATGATTTTTTCGATTTGCTGATTTAGCAAATCACTGATAGTGTCTTTAAATGTAACTAAACTTAACATTTCCCCACTTGAGAGCAATGAATGGCACACGTTTTACTCCGTACAAAAAGAAAACCTTCATATTTGATAATGATTGACCCAAAAGCCAAACACATGACCAGACAGAAAACAATGTTTAATTCGCATATTAAAATTATATTACATTGAAATTGTAAATTGAACAACCTGCCTAACTGGAAAGTAACACTAATAACAATCTTACTACATATTAACTAGTTTAGCTCAAGTTTCTTAAAATGCTACTAAATATTTTTTAATAATTTTATGTGTAAAGAATGTTCACAATAGAAAGATTAAACTTTATAAAGGAGGACATAAAAGGTGCGATGTCTAGCTGGCCTGCTCTCTAAAATCCTTGGACTTATTTTTAAATCTAAGAAGACTTGTTAGCGGGACAAAACTTTTTGGATTTGAAAATAAGTCTTATAGACTTAAAATAAGCAAATGAGAGACTTATGTTTAAGTCATTTTAGATTTGTTTGTAAATCTTAAGGACTTATTTTAAATAAGTGTTTTTACAGACTTATTAATTTTAAATCAAGAAAAAGTTTTGTCCCGCTAACAAGTCTCTTAGATTTAAAAATAAGTCCAAGGATTTTAGAGAGTGGTTATGACAAAACTGAAAGACTACCCCCAAATGTGAATCCATGTAGGGAATAACCAATGAAAACAGAGAAACCCAGAACTTTCTAAGCATTTCCCATTAGTTCTAACAACTAATTTAACAAATAGTGCTGACAGTTTTAAGAAACGAGAGCAAAACTTGGGGAAAATGAATCAATGTATGCTGTGAAGCAATTCACATGACTAGACTCCAATATAAACTCACTGTATGTGGTGGGGGTGTATGCAGATACTTACATAAAATAACCCTTCAAAATCCTTAAGCAACAAAAGTGCAGCTGAACTTTATTAACTTGCCCAAGTTTAGGTCTACTAATAGCAACCAATGTTATGTTACCTGATCAAACACAAGGTATCAATGTCACCATTTTTTTTAAAATTCTGAACAATCAACCAATCAATTATAAACCTTAACATATGAAACTGACAGTATGTAGGGCCTAACAAAAATTTCCAGTAAAATGCTCTGAAAAATTTGGGATGAAAGGAAGGAGAAAACTTTGATTTTTGCAAAATATTTTATGTGTGGAGTCTATGGAGTCTTGTCAGAATTCGCCAAGGAAGACCTAATTTTGCCCCCAAAGGGCATAAAGATCTTGTACTTTGACACTAAAAATTAGGAAAGGAAGGGTTACCAGAAACCAGATTTTATTTTTACTTGGCCTAATGAATGAGGTTTTGTTAACATCAACCAAGCACTGACATAATTTTACTACAGCCTAATTAACTTGGGCTGCTTATTGTGATCAATTAGTGTGTCAAGGCAATTTCAGAGCATCCCACTCTTTATCACTTTTTAAGCCCTTTATCCAGAGCTCTTTCCTTGAATCACATACATACAAAAGAAAATAAGTCTGCATATCATCTTAATTAAACACACCCCATGCTCTATCTGTGTCACAGCATTTCAAGGGTTAATCACTACTGCAACATGATCAGTCATTTGCTTCATTAGTAAATTACTGATGTTACGTCATACTCTGCACTAAATATTTGAATGTATACTTAGAAACATGCATGGCTAAAACTAGATTGTTACCTGTCCTGACGGGGAACACATCATTCAGGATGCCCTTGATAGAACGTCCCACGCTTTTAGCACTCTGATATTTGCCTCCTGGGTTTGGGAAAGGGGAAGTAAAGCACAGAGAGTTGCTGCTATTGGGGAAATACAACGGGAAGCTTAAACATGATACAACATGCTTTCATGCCATGCTGGGTTGCGAAAAACAGGTAAACATTCTGGGCACAAGATGCACATAAACCGTGTTTACATAGAGCATCGAGCGTGTAATCGTTACTGTCTTACCCGTCAATTCAAGGCCAATGATTGCATGCATATTGCAGGCTGGAGTTCAATAATGAGACAATCTATGCACAAGCACGTCCAGTTTGACGCTAAATAATGGCACAAACCCCAAAAGCCGAGTGTCTTTATTAACGTGTCAAACTAAACAAACAGAGATTGACTACTGTTATTATACAAAATGCATACCATTAGCAGATACCCAGAAATTCACCTCATTCACCAGCAGTGATAAACCACTTCTGGTTAGTTTTCAATCGGAAAACCTTTAAAAATCAACAAGTACCAATTCAGTTAATATAAACTCGAACACCCACTAGCTGAAGTGAATCAATGCACAGACAGAACGAAACATTTCTCACATACGTACAGTCCCGTGCAACAGCAAAAGTCAATGAATGCTTCCTGATGATATATTCTTTGTGCAAAACAACATTCAAGAATCATGATCAGCATTTTATGTTTTGTCACCAACCGGTCACTCACTGGCATTGTCACAGATATTATTGTGACACTTGTAAGCTCACACGCAATCTTGTTTTTGTAATTTATTGAGATAAAATCAAGATCACGGTAATGATGTTAAAAAATCTGAAAAGGAAAAAAACTTGCAATACAGGATGAAAGTGCAACACACAGTTACAGTTTTTATAACTGCACACTCAGTTTCTAATTATACATAATAAATGGCAAATTGATCAACATCATCATTATCACCATTGTCATCATCATCATCTCAGCTGATCCGCAAAGTAAAAATACCTGCCATTCTGCACATCCTACAACAAACATTCGTCTTCTTTGCACACTTGAAATGATGTACAAGCTATATCAAAAGGTTTTTCGCTGTTGTTTGAAATAAAACAAGTGCACAAAGTGTATTTTTAAATGCTTTTGTTTACAGAAAATTGGTCAAATTAAAGGTTGCCTACTTATCACTACCATTGTTATCATGACAATTCTTACTGGGAATTTCACGATAAAAATTACTGTGATACCCTAATGCCAAGAGAATCTACGCATCCCCAGATACCCTTCCCCAACATTGAGGAATGTAGATAATGACAAGTAACTCATCTTTAATTTGTATGTTGTCTTATCAGCTCCCTGCCTTGTTTCCTCTCATATTTCATTTTGTACCTGTTTGGTGTACGTCAACTCTAGTTGTGTAGGGCAGTTGGGGGCCATTACCAACAATGTAGTTTTATACACGGAATATATTCTTCATTAGGGTCACATAAGCTGCTGTAGTCAAATTATCAATATTTCTCTGAAACTAAGTCAAACAAATAATGTGCTGTACAGTCTAGACTCTAGGGACAGGAAACATCCAATTGTCTGCTCAATATTTACCCACATGCACCGACTTCCAGAATAGAGTTAGTGAGGCATTGAACTAGAATAGCAGCATTAACTCAGTGTAATGGTAGAATTACTAAGAACAAATATCAAATATATAACATGAGCTTTAAATATAGGTCCCTACATGATACAGTGACAATGGATAGGGCATGAACTGGGGCCTACACTGGGATTAACAAGAATGACGCAGTACATAATTAAGATGGCCCCCACAACTGTGGTTTAAGGTTTTAATCACATTTTATTGAAAATATGCTCATTAATATTCATAACCTGTCCAAAAAGTATACAGCATATGATCTCATCATGTTCTATCACCATGCCACGTTAGGCAGTCTACAACCGATCAAGTGCAATTTGAGAGAAATTTGTATCCTTAAAAAAATCTCCTCCTGTCACTTTAAGTGCCCTTCGGCAGTACTACATAAGCCCACACAACACATTGTGTTGTGGGGGCTAAAAGTTTGGTGCATACTTTGCCCAATTGCAAATCGCAAAATGATGTGCGACTGTTCTCCTTAATCATACAGTCCATGTGCCCTTCATTCCTGTCCATCAAATGAATAATCAAACTGTAGGGATGCTAACCCCAACACCTAAAGTGATTAGATGGGATGTCTTTTGAAGCCCCTGTTAATTCAAGCAGATTTCATGAAAATTCTGGCCTATATTTCAACTGAAATTAAAATGAAGAGTTAAGTATTTGAAATTCTTAAAAGGCCAAAATGGTTTTACTGACTGCTAATTATATAGCTACATTCTCCTTGGTTATTTTAATTTCAAATTTGCAATGTTGTTCCAATTTGTTACTCCTTTCCATTTTAAATCATGCTTCAAGTTGAACACCAGACTGGCAATTGAGATAAAAGTATCTGTCAGACTGCCTCTGCTCCAGTATTATACATGATGGAAAAAAATCTTGCATGTTTGAAAAACAAAACACATTCATTATCAAAGTACCCAAGTCAAATCCAGATTAAATGGAAACTTAAGATACAATTCAAGATTAAAATGCTGGTGATGCCCACATATTATATGTGAGACACGGAAACAGAGAGACAAAACAAGAGCTTGCATTTTAAATGGGGGAGAGAAATTCCTGTTTAAAGGAGACATGACAGATTACACTGCTTTCAGATGATAGGTCTGTGTTTGATCTACTACTGAAAGAAACAATTTGGCAAAATAACTCAAATTTAGAGTAAAAAAGCCAGAATAAACATAATCCAAAAATTGTTAAGACATTTTTTTTCTTTATTATG
>JAMKCH010021589.1:0-48542 GCA_023653785.1 Ophioderma brevispina
TGACGTTCTGCAACATCAGGCACTATTACTAAGCATCATTTACGGTTTAACTCGAATTATAAGGCCTCCCAAAACCTCCAGTCAGCGCTCTACAGATGCTACAAAACATTTGCGTAAGTCCCCAGAGTGCAGTGTGCCCATCTTATATCCGGAGGGCATGTCTTTCCAACAATATTTTGGCAGAGGCGAATAATTCAATTATAGGGGCAATACCATATGGCATTTTATAGTAACAGTACAAATCACACACGTATTGCAACAGTCCCATCATTAAGAGACAATGTGCTAATGTTTCGCGTGATGGATAATACACTCCTCACATCACATGATTTTCATTATTACAGATTGCATTTGATAAATTATTGAATATGGATTTGAATCGCAACTCAGATGTTGTAGCATGTCAGCGGTGTGGTTTAGCAAGCCATAGTATGTCACGGACAAACTTATATCCTGAGGGCAAAGAGTCAGTATTCAAATTCGATGAAATGATGCTCGCAGAGAAGTAAATCGTCTTGTTGCGACCCTTCGCACAATGGGGCTATGGACATATTTTATTAAACTCCACCTGCAAGACGACACGTGCTTACACCAGGCGTAGCACCGGTGCGAAAAGCAATTGCATGTCAGGCAGACAGTTCCTCTCATAGATTACATGACTTACTACAAAATTCAGTGTACTTCTCACTCGTGCCTGGGAACGCACAGTACACTAAGGTATTTCCATGAAATATGTCCTCAAAGTATGACATGAGGTAAAAATGTCAAAATACTACTTAGATACATTTCTTGCATGTCCAAGTTTCTGATACACTTTGTTCAAACATAAATCGAAGTTAATTTGACAGGAAAATTAAGCCAAAAGCCATATTTGAAGAAAGTAATAATTACTCCATTAGAGTTAGTGTGGGGAAAATCACATGTAACCACTGGGGACACGGCGTCCTTGTTCATGTTGATGTGCATGCTAATAAGTGATGTATCATACATAAATTATTTTGTTAGATTGGAAATGTGGTCTTTTGCAACATTATCAGTTGAGTGACTGTAAGTCTGCATTTTTCCATGAAATTAATACCGTTACTTGAATGGCAGTTCAACGTGTTTGTAACGTCGGACACCACTTATTCACCAGGTGCCAACACCAACAAACGACAAGAGTTGAAAGGTGACCTTTTTTGGGTTTTAAAAATAGTTAGCCAGTTCTTTTCTCCACATGGTATGGAATGCATCCTTGCTTAACAGTGAAAATACGCAAAAACTGCATAATTTTATCAACGTGTAACACGGACACCACAGTTAGTCTGATCCATTTTGTGCTAAATCTGAAATTGACAAAATTATGCTGCTAAATTGCGGTTAGATTGGTACCGGCGTCATATATTATCATTATAATTGATATAGAGGTCTTTGACGACAACCAAAAAAACAAAAAAAAAAAATATGGAATCCAAACACTTTTCCAGTATTTGTTGTAACAAAAACATTTATTTAAAGTCGGACAACCCCAAATGTTACAAGTTGATTCTTGCACTTTATAGAACTATACAGTGAAATAACGAAGCAATTATTTTAAATGTGATCTGTTCATATGTTTTTACCATAGTTCTTCCCATCCTATTGCAATTAAAGGAAGTAATGCTAAGTAAACAACCATTTTCTTGCATGTTACACTTGATTTCTGATTGTTCACTTTCGATGTCACAAAATGTCCCGATATTGAAACCCGTGACACCATCGTATTCAGCTGTGAAAAGTAACGAACGTCATAACTAATTTGCACCAAGTTGATTTAGTCCCAAGTTGAACTCATTATCATTATAAAAACTGTTGGTCTAATAAGATAAACAATTTTGTGCATCACACAGCAAGAATGTGATTGAGGACATTTTTCATGGTGAAAGACCCATATATGGCAGTACATAACTAAAGTCCACAACAAGTTGTGGGCCATGTGAAATCATCTTGGATGCGCTCGAATTTCAGGGTACAGGAGCCCTTGGCAATAGACCACACGTTCATGGTGGAGTGACTGGTTGAAGAACCAGAGGCCACAACTTGCTCGAGTGAGTGTTCTACAGCTCAATGTGGGATCCATGAAAACAAGTCAGATTTCCATTCCCTCAAAGAAAGAGGGTCTTGGTTGAAGACTACTCTGAATTTGCACTCTTCAAGACTTGGCAGGCAAATTACAGCAGCATGATTGTTCCAAAGCCAATCAGCATTGTAAGAAAAGACGGCCAAAATGACCTCTAATTTGCCAGAGTTCCCCGCCACCCTACAAGTTTTGTACACAGTTTTCATTCATTCATGATTTGTACAGTGACACAACTTATATGCAATTGGCCTGACATGGACTTAGCACGTTTGTCCTTGCCAAAAACACTGGCAAACCGGGCCTGAATTCAATGAAGAATGTGGCACTATCCTGCAACACCTGATGAGCCACTACAATCCCCAGATTATTTGTGGCATTGCGCACTTCCACCCATGTGCAGTCTGCGATTGATGAAAGTTTCAAGTCTCATACCTTGCCCAACTATGCTGCAGGTTTGGATGAAAAGAGGGACAGGTCACTTTTCATACACCTCGCAAAACAGAATTGAGATCAAAGTTACTCTTCATGACCTGACAAATGCCAAATTTAGTGGGAACGTTGAAACACACCATGAATGTAACTCATCAACCGTTAGGTCGAGAACTACCATTAACTGAAATGCTTGAGTACATTTACGTTTCGCATACGTTGCAGCCAGTTCTGATTACACCCATGCTTCCACAAAAGCCCCAGAAACAGATATGCTATCAGAAGCAAAGACCACACGGGGTCCAAGATGGAGGCGGGGGAGGAGCAGTTCCTGCAAATATTGCAGCACGTGTAGGCTTTCCCTTCCGATGGGAAATTCACTGCCACACAACAAACAGCATCAATCATATCAACAGAGTCACTTTTACCTCGACCAGACAAGCTCATTTTCTGTGCGCCCCCCAGAACTCACAATATTCTCAAAACTTGAATTATATTTACGTTGGTTCACATGGTCACCAAAGCCTCCACCCTTATCACCTGTCCTAAACCAATCACCATGGATTGACGGTATTGGTCGCTGGGTACGAGTGCGAATAGCACACATTTCAGATGCAGCAAGACATGTTGAATCACTTTTGAATAATGCCAACCCTTCAGTTGCTGCCATTGCTGCAGAGCTCCATGTGCACATTCTTCTCCCTCTTTCTCAACCACAAGCTGCAATGCAACATGCAGAACACTATCAACGCTTCGTTGATACCACCAAGCACAAACCAAACGTTGTTGTTTTTCAAAGTCCTAGCCCAAAAAATGCAGCAGCATTTTCAGTTCACTTACTAACAATGGGTAGATTCATCACTGAACTAGATTTGTATCGTGGGCCAGATGCCGCTACTGCTTTTCATAATGCAGGACTGCTTATCGATGACCAACCCAATGAAGATGTGCGATTGCTCTGCAAACGCTACGTTACTGAACAATTGTTGTGGCTTCCTGTTGGCAGTTGTGTCTTTTCGAAAATGCTGCAAGAGGCAAAAAAAAAAAAAAAAAAAATTGTACACAGTTTTCATTCATTCACTGATTTGTACAGTGACACAACTTATATGCAATTGGCATACCTTGACTTAGCAACGTTTTGTCCTTGCCAAAAACACTGGCAAACCGGGCCTGAATTCAATGCAGGCATGTGGCACTATCCTGCACAACCTGATGAGCACTTTGTTCCTACAATCCCCAGATTATTTGTGGCATTGCGCGCTTCCACCAATGTGCAAGTCTGCGATCGAAAGTTTCAAGTCTCATACCTTGCCAAATATGCTGCAGGTTTGGATGAAAAGAGACAGGTCACTTTTCATACAACCTCGCAAAAGAATGCGATTCAACGGTACTGCTATGACTGACAAATGCCAAAAATGTCGGTCGGCAACCGTTTACACCCCATGAATGTAACTCATCAACCTTTAGGTCGAGAACTACCATTAACTGAAATGAAATGCTTTGGTACATTTTACGTTTCTCCTACGTTGCAGCCAGTTCTGATTACACCATGCTTCCAAAGCCCCAGCATACAGATCTGCTGTCATGAAGCAAAGACCACACGGGGTCCAAGATGGAGGCGGAGCAGTTCCTGCAACTATTGCAGGCACGTGTTAGGCTTCCAGAATGGCGGAAAATTTCATGCCCACACACAAACAGCCATGTCATATCATATAACAGCGTCACTTTTACCTCGACCAGACAAGCTCATTTTCTGTGCGCCCCCCAGAACTCACAATATTCTCAAAAACTTGAATTACATTTACGTTGGTCACATGGTCACCAAGGCCTCCGCCCTTATCACCTGTCCTAAACCAATCCACCACTGATTGACGGATTGGGTCGCTGGGTACGAGTGCGCCATAGCACACATTCAGATCTGCAGCACGACATGTTGAATCATTTGAAATGAAAACCTCAGTTGATTGCATTCTGCAGACTCAATGTGCAACATTCTTCTCCCTCTTTCTCAACCACACGCTGCCATGCAACATGCAGAAAAACCACTATCAAACGCTTGTTGATACACCAAGCACAAACCAAGTTGTTGTTTTTCAAAAGTTCCTAGACCCAAAATGCAAGCAGCATTTTACAGTTCATCCATTGAGCACTAGGCCAACTTGTAGTGTCTCACACTTTGTAAAAAGAAAGCGCATTATTAGGACTCATTAGAAATATATAATAATTCTATGGTTTCAATTCATTCTTAAGACATAAAAAAAATATATTTATGTGTTATATAATAGAACTTCTACGGTGGTTTTTTACCACCCGTTTTTCAACACTGTTCTTCAAACCTGAAGTTGAGCTATGATGTCATCACTCCTTCAATCAATATTCGTATATTCGATCGCGACTTCAGGCATCATTTTGATGAGGTTTCACGAAAGGTAATTTAAAATATTCATATTCACTTTCGCTGACGTATGTGTTGACTTTGCGCTTAAGTGATTAGCTTTAGCGATTTCGCATTACCTCCCTAAATACTAATTTCGATATTCAGCGCGTTACGGCTGTAAACAAAACGTCCATTCTGGAAAAAAAAGTGAATATTCTAGCCTTGTGTTAAGCTTATATGAATATGGGAAATTAGGTTGATGACGGTTTGGTTACTGGTCAATAATTACAGTAAATGCAAATGTGAACGTGAAAGGGCAACAAATAGAATCAGAGCATTGAATTACAGATAACAAACGACCAGCTAGTTTTACAGCCCATAGGTGAAATGCGATATAGTTATAGGTATATAAAAGCTTAATTTATTATTATTAAGTTGATCGGTCACCGTTGTTATTTCGTGAGTTAGAAAAAATCATTATGAGTGACACCATAGAATTAGTGTATATTCTGAGGAAAATATTACTAATGTACAGGCCAAATATAAAAAATGAACAATACCAGTCAGCCCTGGTGATCATGGGTAGATTCATCCACACCCTGAACTAGATTCTGTACGTGGGCCAAGATGCCCACCCCCGCTATGCTCTCCTCATACACCCCTGCAGCCCCCCCCCCCAAGGCCACCCCCCCCCTGCCCCCACCACCCCCCCCCCCCCCCCCATACGCATGCACCCCCAACACAATGGAAGATGTGCGATGCTCTGCAAAACGTACGTTACTGAACAATTGTTGTGGCTTCCTGTTGGCAGTTGTGTCTTTTCGAAAATGCTGCAAGAGGCAAAAAAAAAAAAAAAAAAAATTGTACACAGTTTTCATTCATTCACTGATTTGTACAGTGACACAACTTATATGCAATTGGCATACCTTGACTTAGCAACGTTTTGTCCTTGCCAAAAACACTGGCAAACCGGGCCTGAATTCAATGCAGGCATGTGGCACTATCCTGCACAACCTGATGAGCACTTTGTTCCTACAATCCCCAGATTATTTGTGGCATTGCGCGCTTCCACCAATGTGCAAGTCTGCGATCGAAAGTTTCAAGTCTCATACCTTGCCAAATATGCTGCAGGTTTGGATGAAAAGAGACAGGTCACTTTTCATACAACCTCGCAACAGAATGAGATCAAAGTTACTGCTCATGACCTGACAAATGCCAAAATTTCGGGGCAACGTTTACACCCCATGAATGTAACTCATCAACCTTTAGGTCGAGAACTACCATTAAATGAAATGCTTTGGTACATTTTACGTTTCTCCTACGTTGCAGCCAGTTCTGATTACACCCATGCTTCCACAAAAGCCCCAGAATACAGATATGCTATCATGAAGCAAAGACCACACGGGGTCCAAGATGGAGGCGGAGCAGTTCCTGCAACTGAACTAGATTTGTATCGTGGGCCAGATGCCGCTACTGCTTTTCATAATGCAGGACTGCTTATCGATGACCAACCCAATGAAGATGTGCGATTGCTCTGCAAACGCTACGTTACTGAACAATTGTTGTGGCTTCCTGTTGGCAGTTGTGTCTTTTCGAAAATGCTGCAAGAGGCATTACAAACATTGCGCCTGATCTTGTTAGGACAGCAAGATGAGACAATTTTACCAGAGGTGACTGATGAAAACATTACCATCAAACTGCAAGAAACTCTGCAAGAACACAAGTCTGCCATACGCCAAGCAGCAATTGATGCTCTTTCTCACGAACATATCCCTCACTTTCCAGATCCAGATCAATTGCAACAGGGCCCTGTTGACTTCATCCCTAACATTGTAGCAACATTGGGACAAAGTGACCTCTCCATTCAGGAACAAAGAACAGCAATGGCACGTTTAACATCAGCTATTGATAGGACACTTACACCAACCGCACAACCTGATTTCTGCATACTGTTAGGTCCTCCAGGCTCAGGGAAGACCCACCTGCTTCTCATAGCAAACACCTATGCATTGGCTAAAAATGCTCTCACATTACTTGTGGCAGTAACATCTGAACGAGCTCGTCATCTAGGGGGACTACACATTCATCACGTCTTTGCGTTACCTGTTTTGAACACCAGATTCTACACAGCACAATATGTAGTCTCCAAGGCATTGACTAACCTGAGCCACAGCCCTGTGCGCTTGGCTTTTTTACAACAGGTCCAAATTCTGCTAATCGAGGAAATTGGCCTCCTATCAGGAGAACTTCTTGCTGCAATTGACACACTGTTGCGTATAGTTAAAGATTTACCAGCACCCTTTGGGGGAACGACTATATTAGCTGCAGGTGATCCTCATCAGCTAGCACCTATCGATGGCTCACCAATATGGACTAGCCACCATCTCATTTGCACATTTTCCCTCATCCAACTTCATCATTATGTGCATGCAGCCGCTGACCTAGACCTTCAGGAGATCATTGGCTTATTGCGCACACCAAGCTTAAATGCTCAACAGGTAGACCGGGTACTGAAAATTATTCAAAATAGATGCTTACCGAACTCGGTGCCAAATTGGTCCACCATTCCACCTTATGTGCTCAAAATTGTTGGAACTAGAGCGGCTTGTGATGAGTTAGTTCAACAATACTTACGGACCAAACTTGATGATCCACCTGTACAATGCCACAATTTCACAGCTATCGATGAAATAGAAACGTCTCCAGGAGTATGGACCACTGCTAGCAGAACTGTTCAGCACCAATTGTCCAAAGCCTGCCAAGAACCTAGGATATTAACCCTTTTTGTGGGCCAAGTTCTTCGATTGACTTACAACAATACCAGGCCAACAAACAACATGCCACGGTTTTCCCAAGGTCAGCTGTGCATAGTTCACCAATTACCTAATGACACTAATCCCATTCTGTTAGTAACCTTATTACCACCAGGTCAGCGTATTGCACCTGACAATGCTGCATTAGCACACAGACCACCGTTTGCTCTTCGGCCAGCTCCAACACCATTACTAACAGTTGCAGCAGGAAAAGTGAAAGTGCATCGCATCCAGTATAGAGTTGCCTATTACATTTGTTCTACTATTCACCGCTCTCTAGGACAAACTTGCACTCACATTGCTTCCCAAATATCCATAACAGAGCACAAGTATCGTTTGTGGGATCGCCAACAACTGCTAGTGCTCCTCAGCCGCGTTACCACATTGGACAACATAGTGTCTCCAAACCATGCTGACACCATGTTAGCTATTCGCCAACTACTGGATCAGGTTCCATACTGGCTTACCCATATTGAACATGTTTTACAGGCATCACACAATCATAACCCAACCAGAATGTTACAACACCAAAATGACCCTAATCCACCTTTTCCATTCTCTTTCCCACAACCTGAACTTGCTTTTGTATACATGTTGGTGAGCACAACCCATAGAACATACGCCTATGTTGGGGAGACCAGCAACATCAATCGACGCTTACGAGAACACAATAGTGGTCATGGCTCCAATTTCACCAATAACCCTCATCTTCGCCCATGGCGCTGTCTAGTTCTGATTCATGGCTTCACTGGTCATGCAACTGATCCCACAAATATACGAGAACGCAAAGCTCTTGAGCACATGTGGCATCGCTTAAATGCTGCCACAACCTCCGCTGGCACTGGTACCATTTTCACCAATGGCCAAATAGTCTTCCACACATTCCGCCAAACACAACCGCAATTGATTTGGGAGCAATTAGGCAATGTGCAGTAGTTCCAATGTCACGATAGTGCAAATGGACACCAACAAATAAAGCTTCAGTTGTTATCAGAATTGTCCATGTCAATTGGTTATATCTACCTTGTTATTGAGGTACCATGTATTTTGCAGTATTTTTCAAACCTATGCATCACCATTCAATAAATACGTGTTGCGGTAGGTGTCAGTATGGACTGTAATTACTCAAATATCTCATTTTGTCCTTTTTGGGTGGCTTTTGGCCTTATCACTTGTAGGGTATGTTAGGATACATACTGGTTACAAACATGCAAAAAAATGATGATTCATGTTTTTTCTGATTTAGCAACTCACTGCTAATGCCTTTAAGGTCACATCACACATTTCATCACTATGCAATACACTTTTTGCTGCTTCCGCCCAAATGTTGCAATTTCCTGAACTGCTGTAACCATGCCTTCATTACCATTAGCCCACATTCCAACCTACACTTTCTGAACAGACATGTCACAGGTCACACATCAAATCCGCTCTTGCCTGAGATGTCTGTACATGCTCCTCACTGGCACTCTATAATTACATCACCATTACTCTGACCTATTCCCTCTCACTCTACGCATACTTCGATCAAAAGTTTTCAATTTTGTTCAATGGTGCTGTACTACTAACAACAAACAGAACATAAAAGGTAAGAACATTTAGCAAAAAAAACTTTTAGATTTGTTCCTTTCTTTTTCTTTTACCCTTCTTGAACTGTAACCAAGTTCCTACACTTATTTTTATAAACAACCCCAGTACATTCCTAATAGCAACTCTCCCTTTTGTGTACTTACAGAATGTTGGCACACTATTTGGAAGTTGGGGACGTCACAGGGGCCATGGTAGCATTTAATGCCCCCTATGTCCATGACATGACAATTGGTGATGTCATCACAAACCCGAAATAACTGCTAATGGACGCATGACAGGGGAAATTTTGAAGATCAAAAAATCCAAAACCAAAAAAGCTACCACTTCCAGCAGCACCAAATACAGCAAGTTAGATAGACCATATGATCGTCTACTTATGCTCAGGTAGCTGATTATTATCACATTCAACTTTTGGCCATAACACCAACAAAGTTGATCAGTGGATAATTTAACAGTTCCAAAAATGTACAGTTTGTGGCACAACAAATCGTGTGGATGTGACTTTGATTTTTATGGTTTGTATAAAAAAAAACAAGAATTTAAGAATATAAAGACCTTCTTAGCTGAAAGCTCTTAAAATCAGCCGAAATTGCAAAATTTAAAATAGCCGTCATCCTTGCCGATTTGGTCAATGTTAGGACTAACCGACGAAAGATGTCACCAAAGGAGCTCTAATCTGAACCTCTTCTTTTACCATTTCAGAGATCTCAAAGAAGGGACCATTTTCTACATCCTTTCAGAAACAACGGCAACAAGCAAACAACTATTTCGGATGCAAAATATTACATGGGTTGGCTCCGTTGTAGGATTGTTTGAACCAGATTTTCACAATTTCATTAAGAAAGTGCCAGTTCTTACAATGGAACAACCCTTGCTCCCACTAAGACCCAACATCAACGACAACCAACAGCAATGCCCATACATAGAGGAATACGCAAACAAGTTAATTCCAAGAGCGCTCTATGTAAAAGATGCAGACGTTACTTCCACCAAAGTTAACATACTCCCTGCGTGCAACGCTGCCATGTGTGATTCCCAGCATGACGAGACCACACCCTGTCCGGCCCTAACATCAGAGGATCTGAAGTGCCGCATTATTTCCTGCCGGGTCACATCCAGAACAGCTGGCATCAAAGCCGTCCCCTTTCGCTCAAAGACCCTGACGAAATACTTCCTAACATGAAATGCTATGAAGGTTAGTCCTCTCATTAATCAATATTATACACCTCTTGCATATATTTCTGTCATCTGATTGGTTAAAATGGAGTCACATGGTATGGGTTATTCCTACCATTTCCTGTTTTGTTTGAAGAAATAAACAAAAACCAACTATCCCCGTGGGATAGTACCCCCGGGAAACCTACTATCCCATGGCAAAACTTACCATACACTCCTACACAGCATAATTATTTTCGCACATACACCAATACACAAAAAAAAAAAAAAAAAAAAAATGCAATGAAACGCAAACTTTGGCTCTCGTTGCATCTGGGCCGTTAAAAATAAAAATAGATTGCCCTTCGTTGCATTTGGGCCGTCGGCCGGCAAAACGACCCGGTCCGGGTTAGGGTTAATCAATATTATACACCTCTTGCATATATTTCTGTCATCTGATTGGTTAAAATGGAGTCACATGGTATGGGTTATTCCTACCATTTCCTGTTTTGTTTGAAGAAATAAACAAAAACCAACTATCCCCGTGGGATAGTACCCCCGGGAAACCTACTATCCCATGGCAAAACTTACCATACACTCCTACACAGCATAATTATTTTCGCACATACACCAATACACACTGTTTCGAAAAATACAGTATGTGGAAGAGACGTGAAACTCATCCAACACAATCATGGCAGACTCCAAAAGTTTGCACGGCCGTCGGAATCGTCTGCTCAGATGTGAATTGAGCTGCAAACACTGATTCCAGCTTGTAACTGATGACGATATATTCGCAAGTCTACAACAGGGTAATAGCGCTAATACAAGGAAGCATGTTAAGTTTGCAATTACAGTATTTGAAAGCAACAAACAGGTCTCTAGCGAATGTTGAAAAGTTGCAGAATTCTGATCTCAAGCTTGTTTTTTTGCGATTGTACACCTCAGGCTCTGCACGTTTGCGGGATGAAGAATACTACAGTAAGAAAATTCAATATGCAAGTTGGACAGGTTTGCACTAGGCCTGACCTAAAACAATACTTTTTTTAAAACAAAACTGATGACAGAAATATAGGAATGAGGTGTATAAAACAAATATAGATGCTCTTTAGTCGGGAGTATGGAGAGAAATATTGTCTTGAGATCTGAGACCGCGGGCATACTATGTTCCCTGACTTCGGTCTCGGGAGGAAAAAAATAGCAGGCCCTTGGTCTCAAGATCATATCGGGGCAATATTCTCACCATTCCCTCATAAGCAGTCTATGTGGTATACTGTCCCTCACTTAGTAAACAAACATTTTCTATACCCTTCCAATGCACTACCATTACGTTTTTTTCTTTACCATTCAGAAAGTGCTATTGAGTACTGGATTTATGTCTTCATTATGCTTTTAAAAGATCTTGAATACACACTAAAAACCCTTCTTACCTATCCTTAATTTTATGGTCAGGCCACAAATACCAAACGTGTCATTCAAATTGCTTTTACAGTAGTTAATAAAAATATTCGAACAATACAGCCACACAAAGTGGGCTGGAGATGCAGGATTGGTATAAGCAGGTCTGCGTAGCAACGATGAGGACATTAGTGTTCCCCCTACTTTTACCTAATCCCGCATTCAACCACACAGAAGATTCGCCCGCAATTCAGTTGTATGAAACTGCCCTGTGGAACATGTTCATGCAATTGCACAATTGGTGGTTAGAGGCCTTGCTAAAACACAGGGCTTACCTCTTAAAATTTTGCATACCTTGTTCCTAACTGTTTCAAAACACATTCACCATTATGATATACAGATAAATAGACAGAAATAGCCTGTTTGCATTCATTTTATCTTGAGAAATGACTGGTTATTATGATGATACTCCCATCAACTTGGGGGAAACAAAGTGGACCATCAAAACAACAAAGCATATTACTAAAAATGGTAAAACCCACACTAGTCAATGGTGCAGAAATTCACAAAAGTCAACAAGTATTGCTTTCTTTTAGCTGTACAAAACTCTCTTTGCTGTTTTGTCAGAAGAAGCAAATAATCTTGTGACTAACTTTTAAAGGTTCCAGGAAATGAGATGATAAACATAGTCCACAAATCTTTACGAGGCATTCCATTCCATAAACAGGGTCACAAAAAAGGGAAAAGAGTATACCACTACCAGTGACATCATTAGTGAAACTATTTGATTTTCAGTCAGTGCCATGAATAGATTCACACCAGTCCCTGGGTGGAATTTGCTATTACTCTCTGAAAAATCAATAGTCACTAATGATTGTCAGCACCAACCCAATATTGCAATGTTTCTGGCCCCTCCTTGTAGACTTGACACAAACACATCAATTCTATTTGATTTCCGGGGACTTAAGAAATACTGACCAAAAGGCCCTGGGAATTGAACTTTCAGATAAGTTACATGAAGAGGTTGTTATCTTGATAAACTCAGTTAATATTCGCCTGTTATACTCTTTTGGTATAGGGTTGTATAGCAACAAAAGTGTGAACCAGATTAAAAACTTTACGTAAAAAAATCTTACTTAGTAGTGAATCATGAACTAAATTATCTAGCCAGCTAACGCGACGACAGCGAGCAAAAAAAACAAAGCTCGGCTAGACGTTTTGCAATTTCGGCCTTCTTAGAAGAGGAAAGGAATTGGGCCTGTGCTTTATCATCATAGTAAGATACAAGACGGTCATAATCTCAAATAACCGGTTATATATGAAGATAGATTATTAAGTACAAATTCCTACAGTTGAGTCTTGTATTGGACTCTTATTATCAGTTTGCGGGCCAGTTTACTCTATTTTTGGAAAACATTTAAGAAATGGCGACATTCACAGCTAAAAGCATTGTTTGACGTATTAATTTGGCCCCAGGAGGACAAATTAAGGTATATATGGCTTACGCATCCGCTAATAAACACGTGGGAAAGGGCTCTCATTTTCGCCATTATAGGACGTCGTTTTTTTGGGAGGACCTTAATTTAACATTTCCGAACTTGTTATGTTCTACCCCGGAGGCATTAGCATAACAGCCTCATAATGATATTTATATCCTACACTTTGTAATACGTAACTTTACGGGTGACTTAATATTAAAAGCTATTGCGAGATTCATTTGCAGTCTTGGATAGTGACAGGGGAGTAGGACATGTCATACTAACAGCAACAGCGAAAATAAAAAAAAACCCGAAAAAAATATGGTTAAATCCCAGATTATCTGTGTAAATATAACTCACGCTTCTCAAACTTCGCTGAAAAAGGATCATACACAAACACTAATACCTTGAACATGCGCCATGGATACAGAGCTACGCGCTCTGGACCGGCGCCCTATTCGCGCTAACCCCAAAACACCACTATCACCACCACAGCCAAAAAAAAAGGCCATTGCACATCGGGATGTTAGTTAGTAAACCAAAGTTTTAAATCCGGTTTGGTCCCCGTAAAACGGAGGGTGGCCGGATTCACCCTCCACACTCAGTAATACTGATGTGTGAGGATTTATTGAGAGCCAAAGATTAAGTTGAACTGATGCCCTTCCTGACGCCAATCCAGTTTTCGGCAGTGTGCTAGCCTTTGGGCAACATGCCCACCATAAAAGAAAGCATGAGCTGGATGGCTGCCATTAGCTCTCCAGAGCTGACACCCTTGAAGGTAAATCTTCTTTTTCATTCTACCAAGAAATAAAAATTATGTTTATGGTCATCTGAGGGTAAACCAGCTTACCCTCCTCATCAATTTCCTCAGAAACCTGATGGGGGGTGTCAGTTTAGCCACCAATGACTCGCCTTGGGACAGGTAGTACTGGTAACTAGGACACCAGTAGCAGGCCCTCAAAGGAAACCTGACCTGAATTGAAAATCAAGCCACGCTTTTTACTGAATAAAATACTGAGTTATTCAATAAACATTGTAATTCACCTATTTGAAATATTTTGTTGTTTATAATTTTTGGGTGAGATTTTTAATTTTCTGTGTGAAGTACTAAACATCATGTTGGCATAGTACCTTCTGAACATCCAGGTATATGGCAACTTCAACTTAATTGTCAGAAACCATTTAAAAGTGCTGCTCCAGTTTAAGAGATGCTGTGTGGCCTGAATTTCAGGGACATAATGAGAACAACCAAGGGGCTTCCATATGATTACAAAAAATCGAAACAACTTTTGGGTAAAACAGGGGACCCAAAGACAATCCGAACACAAAACCCTTAAAATAAACATGAATGAATAAGATAATTAAAAAATACATCGGTCCTCGGACCGCATGTGTCGCCTGCCGTCACGGTTTGTACATGCTAGGTCTCATATGACCTTTGACCTTGGCATGTGAACCTATGACCGCAATTTATCAAGAAATGTGGATCCAATGTTTGCACTATGATCAAGTTTGTGCCAAATTGAACTTCAATTTTTCAATTTAGGGTTATTTGACATTTTAATCTTACAAATTGACCCTTTGCAGTGGTCTTTGACCTGGGATGTGTGACCTTTGACCCTTATTAACAAATAAGGGATTCCAAATGTTGCACCTATGACTCAAGTTAAGTTCCAATTTGAAATTCACTTTTCAATTTAGGTCAATTTTACATTTTAAGCCTATCTTACACTTGACTCACAGGACCTTTGACTTTGGGATTGACCTTTGACATCATCAAAAATGTGAGCGATCCCATGTTGCATCTATGATTCAAATTTGGTTTAATCCATCGAAGTACGGATATTACACGCAAATGTTAACCCTTTTTCACAACAGCAACAACATCAACAAAAACAGACGCAGTGGACAAAGTGATCCCTATGTGTCTTCACTGCCTTAGGCAGGCGACACAAAAAAAACTAAAAATCTTTACCGGGAGAGTAAGATACAATTTAATTGAAGAAAGTCGGTAGGGTTTTGGGGAAAATTTAGAAGCGCCGGGCCAACTTGAACCTCATCAACAAGAGATTCTGGTATGTGTGCTTTTTATTCCGGGTAAATGGCGCGAAGCAGAGATTTTCGAGAAATATTAATTCTTTTTTGTGTCCAGTAATTACAAATAGTAATCTAGAACTAAAATGTCACCTTAAAATGCTTTTAATTCTGAAGTTGGGAGAGATGAATCGGATGTTCCATTTTGTTGCAGGTAAACATTTTTGCACAGTATAATAGTGCCATAGGATAAAGTGCATACAAAAATCCGGATCCGGAATTTTTTTAACCATGTTGTGATTTTCTATATGATTATGAAGGACTTCGATTTGAGCTTAGTTTATTTCACACAGTTGATATTAGTATATGGGCAAGCCTTATGTATGGAATCACACCACTAAATACACTATGTGTTTGCGACAGTCAGTGCCGAGAAGAGTCAACCCCAAAAAGTTGATAGTCATGTTCTTTTTAAATGGGAAAATTTGAAATTATCATAATGTGTGGACTAGTAACCACCATTTGGGTGGTTATAAAGTTTTGGTGCTGTGCCATTTTTTTTTTTTTTTTTTTTTTTTTTTTTGTATAATTCTGAGGGTTTGGGGGAGGAAAACTGGCAATTTTAATTTCTAGTTAACTAATGGTCCTAATCTTCCAAAAAAATCCAGTTTTTAAATAACCGTCGCTTTATAGCCGAGAAATTGACGTTTGGTGAGAGGTCGTTTTTGTACACAAGTCTATGGGAGTTATTTAGTGGTGTGATTCCAGTCTATGCAAAAAAAAACTAGTTGTTGAAAAAATTGGAGTTGTGCCCTAATACGGGAAATCTCCGAGTCAGCCTTAAGTAGTTAAGTTTAATCTGGTTTTTGTCATGCTGAATGGGGTGGGCAGCAGATTTCACCTCAAATGCAGAAATATGCTGTATGAGGTCTGGAGCCAAAAGATAATTGACCAGTGACTTACAAAAACATTCTGATTCTGCAGGCTCGATTTACATGGCGGCATTGCATGGCATAGTTAGGGTTTCAAAACTGGGGGGGGGGGCAGAGTGTTACACTCCACTGAAAGGAGAATGTGGGGGTCCAGGGGGCCCGCCTTAGGGCCATTGGGGGGTCCAAGGGCCAAAGCCGGGGGTCCAAGGGCAAAGCCCGGTGGGGGGGTCCACGGGCAAAGCCCGGTGGGGGTCCAAGGGCAAAGCCCGTGGGGGGGTCCAAGGGCAAAGCCCGGTGGGGGTCAGGGGGGCAACTGCTCCTGAAAATTGGGATTTTATCTGGTTAACGTCTCCTGAGGGTAATTCTTACACAATTTTGGTAAATTTAGTGGTATTCACACTCAGAGAATAAAAAGACCCGATTTCTTTGTTGGGAACGAATATCGGGCTTCATATTTGATAGAGGTCCAATATTTTGAGAGCGATAGCGCTGTCCACCACGAAAAATATTGGACCTGCCTATCAACATATGAGCCCGATATTCTATACAAACAAGAGGAATCCTGTCTTTTATCTCATTCTTATTCAGTTTATGTTATTTGTTCTTAATTTGCGTAAAATTGTTATTAGGCCTGCACTAAATTGCCGAAATATGTTTACAGGGACAAAGAGTGAAATGCAGCCCCCCTGTAAACAAAATGTTTGAGTCCAAAAGAGAGGAGAGCTACGCGATTGGGAAATTGCAGATAGGCAGAAGAGAAGTAAATAAATAATGTGATGCGGGGTTCTCAGTCATCGATGCTTTCAAATGTAAAACACTTGCAAAGCGTTAATGGAAAGTGCAGGCATTCATACGATTTACGTCAATTAAAATTATGACCTTTTATCATGCATTTGCAGCAAAATATACTCTTTCCATATTATGGAGAACACAGAAACAACTACTGATTAAGCCCTTCGCAATTTCAGATTCAACATGCATTGTGGGTAATATCGACGATCTTTTGGAGGTAACAAAAACGCGCTACTGTACAATTCCAATGTGGTGAACTTTGACGTTTTCACAAAAATGACTGAAACTCGGGCTTCTAAAGGGTTGGCCTTTACCATTAATCGTCAATTTAATAATGGGCCATGAATTAATTGAGACCGTTTATAGTTCATAAACCCCAAGTTAGAGACATTTTTGGTGAAAACAGCCAAAGTTCACCACATTAAAATTGTACAGTAGGCCGCGTTTTGTTTATCTCAAACAGATCGTAGGATATTACCCACAATGCATCTTGGAATTCTGAAATGCGACAAAGGCTTATAGGAAAGGGTGAGTTTACGTTGCTCAGTCATGAACATCGACATGCATCAATTGACCATGATCATGAGTGTGAATCTCAGGACCTCGGATCAGAATAGTGGTAGGCCAAAATTATTGCGAGATGGCCAAGATTTAGAGTTCGACACCAAGATAAGGTGATCAAAGCTTTCAAGTAATTAACATGCATATAATCTTAGAAAGTGTAAGTGGCAACGGGACGTTGCATTCACACCTAGCACGGTCCTTGGACCCAGGTCTGGAACGGTCCTATTTCCTCACATGAGGGCTAACTTCATCAGGATTCACACTGCAGTGTGTTGAAACAATGTTTTGGCATATCGTTATTTCTTAAACTAAATAATGATGACATTGTTCATATGAGTTTCAAACTACGTTTCTTGCATAAGAGCACCATTTTGTAATTATTTGGTCAAATTTTCTGAAATCATACCCGGGCACTCGCATGCTCAGGTCATGGAACCTTGCATCGGCCTAGGGCTGCGTGAGACAGACACTTGCATCTAAACACAATTTTATTTTCTATGTTAAATTGACTTGGTTTAATTTTTATCTTTTTGTATTACATTAAACAATATCACATATCACGTAACCTAGGAAGTGATTTTTTTCAAAACTTAACCTGATTTAAATGTTATATTTTCTTGTGATTTCACATTTTGGTTTCTCACTATTGTATACACCTTTGGAAAGCAAAATAACGTGTCTCTGAAAAACCAGGCACATTGCTTTTTAAATTGCATTGTTTTGTTTGTTTTAATTGTTTTTGTGTATTTTTCCAATGGGTTCCACTTTAGGAAAAAAGAACAAAGGGGGGCAAGCGGAACAAATAAAATGTACAGACAAAGGGGGTGGTGGAGGCCGAGGGCAGTGCTTTCCCAAACAGAAAAACAGAAACAGAGGGCCCAGGGGAAGGCGGTTTTGTTTTTATTTTTTCTTATACTTTTTTTAAGCCTGAGCGTTGTTGTGTGTGCATGTGCAGTACTAAGTTTTGTTACGATTTAGTTACTTTTTTTCCAACAGCTGATCGATCGTTGTTCAGAGGAGGTTTGAACACTCACAAAAAATAAATTGTAATACATGTGCGTAAGAAATAAGGGAGTGGCTCTGCCTTTTTCCCAGCCTTTTTTTCAACCAGTCATAAAAACAATGATGGGATATCGAAAAGCTGTATTTATTACGACTAGACCGTCAGCCGAGAAGGTTTTGGTTAGACGAACTAGATACCAATATCTGAATAAGGGAAAATTCAGAGGAAAAATATAATTTTGCAAATATGAAAGTCTGCCGGAGACTGTGTTGCGTGTAGCGCCCAGGGAGGGGTAAACGGTACTTGGGAGGTCAAAGTTTGAAATCCGCTAAATCTAATGAAATATATCTCAATTATCTCATTATGATTTCCAGGAGTAAAAAGTCAATTGGGTCACATGTGTGGGGTGCTTCCTTTTAAGATATTTAGGAAATGGCTAAAAGGTCATTTGTTTATTCAAGAAAGGTCAACAATTGAATACAAGATCTCTTTGTAAAAATATAAAAAAAAAATTTAATATGATACTGATTCAAAAATGATTTTTATTTTGCATAGGGTGGTTCCCTTCATAGGGAGTTGTATAATGTCCCCGTCCCCATAGCGTCCCTATAGGAAATTTGTTACCCCTTCCATTATAAACAACAAGGAGATGCCGAAAGTGCAAAAGCATTTTCATATTTGGAGTCAGTATATGAAACATTTAAAAAAAATAGTTGTACAATAACAAATATGGGCATGCAAACAGGTGACCCTTTCTTGAATAACAAATTGACTTTGCCTATGTTTCCAAATATGCTTGGAATAGGAAGAACCACACACGTGTGACCCAATTGGACTTTTTACTCCTGCTACCTAAGGAATAATTGAGCTATAGGTACATTTAGATTTTAGTTTTTTTTTTTTTTTTTTTTTTTTTAAGGTTTTTCTTTTTTTAAATTTTTGACCCCCATAGTAAACTTTACCCCTCTCCTGGGGGCTACACGCAACAACGGGCCACCGGCAGACTTTCATATTTGCGAAAAGTATATTTTTCTCTGAATTTTCCCGTGTTCAGATATTGGTATCTCGTTTCTTAACCAAACAATTTCTGGGACTGATGCTCTACCGGTGGACACCCCAGTTGATTGAGCAATTTAGCTGTTTACTCGTCTGTTTCGCTGCCACAATTTCAGGCAAATCTCTTTGTTCACCGAGTCTGAGCGTTGCAAATTCGGACTGGTCTGACTGAGGACTGAGTGATAGTAGAGATGTCAGTTCGGTACCGTACAGATGCTAAAAACGCAAGATGTTACCAAAATCCTCAAAATTTGCTAATTAAACTAATGCAATAATTTAAAATATCAAAATTAAGTACAAAACCCAACTCTGGGTCACCAACATAATTTATCGTGTTAACGTCCTTTTAAATGTAGTTCCTGCATGTTGTTTTAAAAACGCTGCCTGTAATAATATGCATAGCGCGTAAATACGCGGTTACTGTCATCTATCACCGTCTAATATCGGTGGATGATAGACACCTAAAAACCAATCAGAATTTTGCGATTCTCAACAAAACACGCCACTGAATAAGAATGACCATTGAAACGTTAAACCTATACTTGGCCGGCAAATCTGGACTGCAAGTGCCATGACCCGAATTCTTCAAGTGAAACAACAGGTTATCTCAACGACGGAATCAAATATTGGGGGGGGCATGGCCGCTGCCCCCTGGCTACGCCACTGCGTGCATGGGCACCTGTATTGTAATTAAAGGTTGTGGGTTTTGATTCCATTAATGGAACAATTTTAATCTATTTATTTAATATTGAGATGCAAAGGAAACTTCAGAGTCAGCTGGATTGCAATTTTAAGTATAGGGTTACCTCGTCGGCCCCCTAGATGCTTGTGGAAATTTACACACCCCCCCTGCAAATGCCAAATAAAACAAGCAGCAAGAAGAGTTCCATAGGAACCCTCTTAGAAGTCTACATGATAACAAATTCTTTTTTATTTTTGGCCGAGGGTTAGGTATTCATTAGTTGTAGACCATAGATAAAAATAATTTGTTTCCTGTACATTTTAAAGGGGGTACATATGGAACTCTTTCCAAACAAACATACCTCATCATGTGCATAGATTTTCCTCATGGCATTGTGGTGCCATACATATTCTTACAGCGGTTTGTCCACACTAAAAAAGTCGCACACTCATCAGTTCGCTCACATAAACTCCACTCTTGTTTGGAAAAGTCTCTCCTGATAAAAAAAAAGTGAACAAATCTTCATTAATGTTGAAAAGTCTCTCCTGAAAAAGTGAACAAATCTTCATTCAAATGTGAAGGATTGGTTACCCCCACGAGGTCCACAGCCTATTTTATTGGTTCTATTATGTATTTAGCCAATCAGGTACATGGTAAGTTGCTTTCATTCAGGTTTGTTACATTGGTGGTCTATTTTGATTGGGTAACTCGGTTTATAAGATGTTATATCATGTAATGAGCTATCAGAGATACTGTAGAAAGGGGCTAGACCTCAGGGGGTTAAGATTAATAGTGAGGATTTGAAAAACATTTCATGTGTGAGTGGCAACAAGGTCGTTAAGTCTGCCATAGCTGCCATGTGGTATGTCTGTGTGCTACCATGTATTGCAATAAACTCTCACTTTATCTTTCCTTGAGTTAGGGTTCTTGAAATGGTCGCATGAATACCATTTTCAAGAGCCACTGACCAAAGACTTGGCATAATATTTGTTTTATGAGAATTTGACAAATGACAGCCCTTGCACTAAGACCTTCTTGCACTCCCATATATGACCTTAATTAGCAACCCTGGGTACTTAAGTATACTCACCAAGTTTGTGAGATTGTTCTATTTTAATACATGTATAAAAACTTACTATGATCCAACTAGTGCATTTTTTGTGCTCAAAAACCATCAGACACCCCTTATGCCACATTAAATTTCGGTGCGCCCATGGCTAGTAGCGGTCCCACGCTAGCCATCGGAACGCCCATCACTATCGCCACTGGCATCCATGATCCCCTTTGGCTCTTTTTGTACCTTCCCCAAGGCTCCACTTGCGGGGAAGGGCCTGGATGAGGGTCACTAGTTGGATCACATTCGTAAGTATAACATGTATAAAATAAACAAATCTCACAACTTTGGTGAGTTTTTCTATTTTATCCATTTTAATCATACTAAATGATCCAACTATCATACTGCCACACTGGTCACTGGGTGGAGGAAGTGGAGCCCGTAGTCTCAGTTGCTACGGGGTTTCACGCCATGTGAATTCTATGAAGCTGAATAATTTTTCCCCAATGTACATCCATATACATAATATCATGATATCATATAGCACTCTAGTCAAGCATATACAATGTGTATAAATTATACCGGCATTCCCTCACCTTATGAGCATAATGGTAATGATGCCTTAGCATCCCTCCTCTACCCTGGCTGCTTGCTGACAGGCATGGTTTTGGTCAGCAATTTTTACAACTAGAAGGACGTCTTTCATACAAACAGTCTGGAACGTTGTATGCGTCCTCCATTCTGCTGCTTCCATAATGCCAATAATTTTAACTCCTAAGTGCAAAACCCGAAATGTTGCCTAACTCCAAATGTCATAAGCATGCGGTTATGCGATGTTACTGACCAGTGAAGAGGCTTTCACTTTACAAGCGTCAGAGTGACGAGAAAGTGACCAGCGTGATAATGTGTGCTTTGCTGCGGGGTTAAGGTAAGTGATGAAAAGTTGGTCAGAAATTAAGAAATCCAAAGATTTTCTTAAGAATTGGTAGAGATGAGTGTAAGTGCTCCCAATGGACACCGATGTTTATTCTCAGAACACCAGTAACGCTAGGAAGCTCTGTAAGAACTGTAGCCGAGGTATAAAATCGAGTTACTGTGTTTTGGCTAGCAAAACTGCACACGTGCACTTAAAGCCGGCGACTGCACGATCCCAAAAAGTTGAAACTGCAGACTAAACAGTCCAGCGGTTGTTATGTATTCTCCAACATAGACAAATCAATATCGTTATTTGTGTCTGTTCTCAAACAAAATAGGCCTCATTGTTCATTTAATATTTTTTGCCAGAGGGTGATGCATGTACACGATAATTCGATCCAGCGGAGAAGTACATGCTAGATCCGAGTCTTATTTAGTCACGTCGCGCAACAAGAAGCTGTATGTGATCAACTTAGAATTTCTTCACCAACGTAGAAGCGTTGAATTCTACTATAGTAGATATGGAGGTTGTACTTCCTCTAGCAATCTGCTGCCAAGGTGGCAGCTTCTACAGAAAAATCCTTGAATTAGAAGGCAGCTTGAGAATGGCTACACAGTCAAATATAGAGATTTTATCCTAGAAGCGTCACTCTATCGATTTTTCTATTTACCAGCAGTTTGCTTTATCGGAAAAAAAAGAACCGTCTCTGATGATCCTCTAATAAACTACCAGCCTTAAAATCCAAACCTTACTTGACGTAAAAAAGGGGCTATAAGCAGCAACCTGTCATCCCTGATTGCTAAACTTGAGAGAAATTTGCAATCATATTGACCGCAACTTATAATATAAAGCAGTCTCTCACCCAACCTTTCTCGTCCGCACGCAGCCACATTTTTCATACTTCAGTAATTGGAGTTTGAAAAAGTCCTGCTTGCAAACAGATCGACTATGGCCTGTGTATCTAGAAAAATCATCTGGGTAAATATGACTGTTGAATTGCCACTCCACAGTAGATTCCGAGTAAGCTATCATTTTGGCCGACTTTCCCCTGGGAAAACTGTCTACGAAATAGTTGATAACTCCAGGGAGATATTCCACCTTCAGGTGATAAAATGATTCTGGCACTCCAAGAGAGGTGGCGATAATCTAGACACATGAGGATACTCTGTTTCCTCCTTGTTGTTACGTAGGCAACTACAGTGGAATAATCTGTCTGGGTTGTTCACGCTTTCCCCAGATACGTCTCTTTGAATCGCCTTAAAGTGTAACATAGCGTTAGCACCTCTAGTACATATAAGTGGAGCTTTCTTATAATATTCTACCACACTCCTTTGTGGGACCTCATGCATGCGTTCTAACCTGTCTTCGAAGAAATCTGTCCGTAAATTGACTTGGTGTGGAAGTTCCTTGAAATTACCTTCCACCATAAGGACCTTAAGAGTTGCTAAACGCATCGAAATACTTCACAAACTAGTATTCAAGGCTTGGTGATATAGGTCCTACGTAGTCTTAGTAGAACTCCGAGGTTAAGCTGGAAAGTTTCCGACCACAATCGGCAGAAGGGTAGAACGTCTACCAGCTTGCCATCAATCCTAAGCGGCAGAACCATAGATGAGCTGGAGGTGAACTTCTCTTCATAATTAGCAGGATGCAATCTAAAATTCTGCAATTCTCCTCTTCAGTTGGAAAAGCTTTGAATTTCATGAGATCTAAGATTGCTCGGCAAGAAACGGCTCCAGCATCAGACTCGGGAAGAGGTAGAAATCTTTAAGTTAGTCATGGAACCCAGTTCCTTCACGAAAAAAAAAAAAGGAGAAAAAGCCATCTTAATAACTCAATGTTAACTAACTATCATACTAGACTTGTTTTTGGTGGCTACATCAAGCCAGTCATCGAAATAGACGAATATCTGGATACCCCTCCTTCCCAGATTTATGCCGCTTTTTCTACTAATCTTGTAAGGTAAGGGGAGGCAGTAGAAAGCTCGAATGTCAGAACTCGAAAGCTGGTAAGGACTGGTTGTCGATTGGAAGGCGAAGCATAGTTTATGATGAAAAACAGGAACAAGGATGTAAGAATCCTTAAGTCTAACGTTGTGACGAACCAGCCCTAATACACTCCTGATGATAACAGCTGAATGATTTTTCATTTTGAAGAAAAGTCTCGGACGAATAACTGTACAGGGAGTGTAAGTTGAAGATTGGGTTATGAGATCTCCTTTTCCTTCTGATCTAGGAAGAGTAGAACATTCGCATAGATTTATAATTGGAAAAAGATTTTCTTTTTCCTAAATAACTCCTTCACTTCATTCTAGAATCAGAGCCTTTGAAGTCTCTTTTGGCATAGGAGTATTACAAAATCTGACTTTCATCGTCGGACGAGTGGTAAACTCGATGTAACTTCTGGAAAGTCTTCAAACACGATATCTGGGATATCGACCGCTACGCCCGGGAAGAAGGATTTAGACGGCCCCCATGGGGTCATAGGTAGTAGAATCATTTGAACCTTCCTCACTTACTCGCGCCACAGCAGACGCCAAGGAGAAGGAGTAGAAAGGCAAGTCGGGGAATGGGAAGAGGGAGGGGAGGGGGGTCTCAAGACTGGGTAGAAGGATTTAGTTGAATTTGCTGCTTAAATAGTTAACCTTGACTTCCGAAAAGAACCCCTGTTTCCTCTGTTGGCAGAAATATGTCAAAGGGAAGCCTTCTCTTGTACGCATAATCAAAAGGTTTAAGTCTGAAGAAACCTTCGACTCAGTGGTTTTTTTAATTTCCTTGACAGCTTGGATCTACACTTGAACACATCCTCTGCTTGAGAAGCTGAGCTTGATCACTGACCTCCAAAGAGATCCAATCTCAGGAGAATTCAAGAGAACCTCTTTGTCTGTAAGGTTTCAGAAGCAACAACAGCATTCTGTCTTCCGAGAGTCAACTTTGAAAAGGCTCTGCAGGAACATGATGAAGATCTGTCATAGAAACGAACATCTCTCAAAGCTTCTTAAGACAGCTCCCAAGAGGCTCAAACAAACTGTTCATAAGATGACTTAGACAGTAAGGCTACACTCGATGTACTCAAACCATCACGGGCTCTGTACCAAATGGTGCGAAGATTCCCATCTTACATTCATTCAGAATCTACTCCATCTACTCCATATTTATAACTAGAAGAACCATCTTCAACCCAAGCTGATGGGCATGGACTCGGCTAACGTAAGTCTTCTCATCAGACTTTCATCTACTCCGCGGCAAACAGTGGGAACCAAAGGAACTTTGAAGACCTCGAAATCTTCCTCACATGTATCGAAGACTCAGATCCATCTGAGAAGGGGAGTCTTTTGATAACTTTTTCCAAATAGACTTCAGAACTCAATCAATAGTTCTGACTAACAGGCACAGGAATAAGAGGTTTCACCAACTGTTTCATGAATGTTTAGGCAGCTGAAGCGAAACTATACAAGTATCTTGAAGAATAGGCGAATCACATTTCAAACCTCGATGAACCAAAACATCCTACATCAGGAACGTACTTTTTCAAGAAGAGGCCTACATCGGACTAAGGCCACCACAAATCTGGACATCTTTCACATTTGGGGGTATCCTCTATCAATCAGAATCTTTACCAACTTTTCACGTGCCTCTAAACTGGTAATACTTCGACTAGAAAGTGCAATATAGTGGAGTATGCATTGAGCAATAGTGGTGCGTATCTCATAAATCTCCAACAGCTTGAACTGCAATAGGAAGAGTAGCTGTCCCTGAGGTAGGCTCAGAGTTGTGATGAATCTTAAGAAATGAGTCATGAGAAGATTAAACCACTTCCGATAGGTTACTCTAAAGATATGTCATACATAACACTTTAAGTTTCTTCTCACAATCCTGGGAGACAACATACTTTACCTCAAGCTATAGATTTCTTAACACGTAACTTGAAAGAAATCATCCATCATCTTACGGGCTTGATTTCGAAAAAAATCATAAACATCATTCACTTGACTCTTATAAAAAGTCACTAAAAGAGGCTAGGTCATTGTTGCCAGAGGAATCGGTCCCGTCGGAGTGAAACCTGCCTTCTAATAACATAGTCGGATCTGGATCTTTAGTATAAAGATATGAAAAAGTCAGCACTATGTCTTGATCCAGAAATATCCCGCTGATCATAGAACTTGCATCCCCGACGTGAAGAACTATCCGAAGGAGCCTCTAAAACTTTCCATAAATATCTATGAGAATCTTGATATCGTTTCTTGCTACCCGAATGAAACCCTCTAGGCGGAGTGGAAAAGAATTCTTAATACACGATGAGCTATCTCTGTTTACGGAAACACACTACTATCACAGGAAGATCTCTCCGAAGACTTGCATACTAAACTACAACCTCTGGAAGTCGAGCTGCGTCTAGAATAACAGAACCCGGAATCTTCACCTTCTGGTAACGAGATGAGTTAAACGGGAGAGAGGACATTCTGAAAGCATGAAAAAAAAAAAAAGACGACGGCTAACGCTTTACTAGACCTGGTTAGGAAGACGAGAACGGTTAAATAATGGTAGACAACGGCCCGATGGTTGACAAGAAGAATAGATGAAGAACCGTTGGTTCTACGGAGGAAAAGGTAGAATGTTTACATCCGGAGAACAATGGAGACGGCCCGACGGTTAGCTCGACGTAAGAAACGGTAAGCACTTTCAACATAATAAACCAGGGGGGGGGGGGGGGGGGGGGGGGGGGGGGGGGGGGGGGGGGGGGGGGCGTCACAGCCCAGCGATCGGTAGGCAGACGGACATGCTGACGGTAAACAACTGTACTCCTGAAAAGAGGCGGAGTAATAATATTCTCTTCTTGAATACACACCTCTGCATCGAAGCTCTAACTTTCCTCGGTAGCCGTGGAGGAAAAGCTCTGACTCGTGTTGAAAGCATATCTAACTCCACTAGCGCCGTAGAAAGACTCATTTACTTAACATGACCCGTCATTAAATTAACAGTAACATCAGCGGCTCTTGCAGTAAGAAACCGAGTTAAACCACGGGATGTGAAGCCCGGTCGTCAAGTAGTAGAACAGACTTTAAAATAATCATGACACTCATTTATTATTCTATAAACCTATCACACATGCTATCGAGCCACCACGGGTACCACCGGTACGGGTACCACCGGTACCGTTGTCCAATTCGCTATCAACAAATAGGTCATAACAATGGCCGATGGGCTCTATGACTGCTACCACGTTTGCTTACTCAGACCTATCATCATATGCCATCACCACGGATGCCTGTTGATAGCGGGTTATAATCTATTACTCTACAGAGATATGTGACAGCCCGGCTGCTCACGTATAGAGAATCATCATAGGCCGAGGCCAAGTATCTCAAAGTTAAATACATTGATTCGCAGCCGGATAACTCAGTGGGTAGCTTAGCCGGAAGCCGTCGGTCTTACCGTTACCACCGGTACAATAAGCATGTTTGATTACTTACTTTTAACTTGTAGTGAGGCGGCACCGTCTGACTACTCAACCGTTGATATCTTCCAATTCCTATGAATGAAGCAGTGGAAGATTATCCAGTCGAAAGTATTCACTTAATCCCTCTGATTTACACACATCAATCATAGGCCCTTAATCTTCATAAGAAGATAGGTGGCCTGGGCGAACTTGCCCTATAAACTGTTTCTGTAGCCTCTGCAACCACGGTAGAAGTATCGCCTGGAGACTAGAATAAAGGTGAATCTTGATTGGTCCTGGGGATTGGTAGAAATATTTGGGTAGAGTCATCGCTGTTGGCTGACCCCGAGGGAGATGCCCTGACGAGATGGAACTGGTAGCCTTGGCCCTAAATCATCTTGTTCTTTCTCTCCATATACACATCTATTCGGCCAAACTGGATTCCCAATTCTTCTGACCAAAACTAGTTATATATAATCCAGATCCTTCTCTTGAACAATAACATGCACTTCACACCCACAGTTATGAGGGTCTAAGTCTGGTCTTCGAAGGAACGCTAACACTCAAACATCTGTGGAGTGGCACTGTCGAAGACATCTTTCTTGCAACATCAAAAGTAAGACGAACATGCCGGATGTTATATAATAGTAATTAAACCCGTGCCGAGGAACCTAGATATCCATGTATAATAGGATAGGCCAAGGCGACAAGGTGGACGAGACAAGACAGACACAGAGCCACCCCCCCCCAAATCTTTGAGAAGATTAGAGATTCATCGGCAAGAGCTGGCAGTACACTGAAAAAAACCGATTACATGGTTGCAAAACCCGCGAGGCTATAAACAAGGGCGAAAGAAAAAATATTTAGATATGCAAGGGAGCAGACCCGACAATAACAACATTTTCCATTCCCCAAGCATGCCCTGTCGGTCAATTGTGGGCAAATTTTTAATGTGGCATAAGGTGTCTGATGGCTTTTTGAGCACAAAAAATTCACTAGTTGCATCATTTCGTAATGTCCTAAAATGATAAAATAGATTAACATACAAATTGATCATCGCACGATTTTACTGCGGAATTTGGGATTGAGTAAACGTCCAAAGAGTACAAAGGATATCCCCAAAATTGCACCAAGAACAAAATAAATACATTTGGTGCTCAATTTCAAAGTCAAATCCAAGAAGTGAAAATTGGAGTCACTTCACGCGCGTTTATCAAACTTGATATTATATTACAAAAATTGAAACTTTAACACTTAAAATCGAACGAATGCAATGAACGGGAAAAGTAGGTTTCTCTATAAATTAAAAAGTGAAGTCACTCTAAAGAGGTTGTTCGCGACCCATCCCAATTTAGAGTGAAAAGTCACAATCGTTTTTGGAGTGATTTTCGAGTGCATTCAATTTTAACCCACACATTCTAAATTAGGATGGGCTACTCAGACAGCTCTTTTAGAGTGACTTTCAACTCTTTACATTTAAGTAATGAAATCACTTTTAAACCAAGATATAAATATCCCACACTTAACCATCTAATTGTTTGTCATAATTGCACGTGGGATTTTGCATTAAGCAACCGTTTTTGTTCTAGTCCTTCTGTATGTTCTTCTTATCGTGTCCAATACAGTGGTTCTCATGTGTAACATACGTCTGGCTGCTTTACTGGTTAAAAACTTGGTATTTGTAAAATTTTGCACACAAGTAAAAGTTACTCTAGATATTAATATTACACACAAAAGGCAATTAAAATACATTTGGTCTCAGTCCTCCATTCCAATACCAGGATAGAACCCTATTGAAGCACCTCGAAATCAGAAATTTCCCGCCCGATCACCACCTTCCTGAAATTTAAGACTGTCATGTTGTAATGTTTATTGTACAAAATCTGAAAATGTCTGATGGTGGTTTTAAGATATCACTTATTAACTGACTTTAAGACCCATGTTGTGATCCCTTTGAAAAATTCATTTTTCCACCCAGCTCCACCAACCTTTGCATGGTCAAATGCTCTTGAGAACGAATATTGTAGGGTTCCCGCGCCTCGCAAAGGAGGGGGACATCGTACATCGTACTATTTACATCCTGATATATCGTATTTTCCTTCCATCAAAGGTGTTTTTGAAGAGATAATTTCGATTTGCGAGACGCTTTTAATTTAAACAAACTTGATATATGAATTTTCTTTCTGCGCACACCGTCAATGCTGATGCAAATGAAAGTTGCGAACTCGTTTTTTGTTTTAACAACATCATAGCCATCTCATCCATTTCCCCATAAAGCATCAAAAGGTTTGCATGTTAATTCTTTTAATAACATATTCTAATCTACTATAACGAGACATGAGGACTTTTTATCCGATTTTGTGAAAATGTATCATGCTTTGCCAATGTGTTTAAATCACCTCTCCAAATTTTCTTAGAATAAAATGGAGGACAAATCTAAATTTTGATTACATTTTTTTAATCATTAGATTTATATTTCATATAATATTTTGAGATATATAAAATTATAGCAACACTTGCCTTTTGTCCTGATAACAATCTGATTATAGAATTTTAAACGTAAGAAATTTAGAGAACCCCTGAATTAATAAACCGAAAAAGTGTCCTTTTAAGAAGACGCCTTATAGTATTTTCTGTCGTGCACGGCATGCAGTATGCTTCTGTATGGCCGAATTGCAAACATCATGCATCAATTTAAAAACTTAACCCTGTTGTTATTATTTTTTTTTCTATTTTTTATCCACAAAACATATGTTTCTTCCGACTACTCATAAAAAACCCAAAAAGAGAAACCAAATTTTTTTCTTCTTTTGGAAAATTATTGGAAATGTCGTCACAAGGCAATTTATTAAAAATAAGGGGGGGGGACTAAATAGATCGTTCTTAGAATTAGAAAGAAAGTTGGGACTTAGAAACTTTTTTGTTATCTATTTTGAACCACTCTCACTCTCCCAAAATTCATTTATGTGGTGTCCAATGGCATCCAGTCATCCCGTCCCCACAATATGCTTTAATACAGAATATACTAAAGACTGAGCATGACTAGCCTCAACTAGGAATCAGGTATAGGCATAGGGGGCTTAACTTATCCTTCCATCGACAACCTCTCAGAGTTGAGAGTGTCAGTTTTAAACCCGCAAACACCATTTCCGCCATTTATCCTTTACCAAAACACCACGTCAAAGCCCTTACCTGATGCTGATCGACAAATTCAAAATTCCTATTTGTGTTTTGTACTTGCCACTTCAAGGCGAATATCGAGTACACAAAACATTGCGGGCGAGTTAGGCAGAGTTGGGCAGTGTGTTTTTTCAACCCACCCTTTTTATTACTCACCCCTTGCGGTTCGGGTTACTGTAAAATATGTTTACAATAATTGGATATTGTTTCAATACTGTATTGATTTATCTTGTCTTGTAGTGTTGAAATTTTTCTTGATCCATGGATGGGTGATGACCTCGTCATCATGTAACTATGTGTATAACGGAATGTATAAATTTGGAACAAGTTGTATAATTGTCTTGTATTCAGTTTTGTATATCTACATGGATGGGTGTTACTGGTTCTCGTTTAGTATGTTATCTAATTACAAATTGTTTGTAATTAAATTAATGTTGTGACTATAGAAGTTCCTGTGTGTCATTTTTAAAAATGTTGTGTCTAGAATTTACTGTGGTGTAGGTTTTATAAAGTTTTTAAATCTAATACAATAAACCAAGTGTGTTGAGGTGTGTAAACTTTAATTTACTCACTCACTCACTTTTATTTTAATCCACCCTTTTATGAAAACACCCTGATATTGAAAAGTACTAACCCACCCTTTTTACAATCATTGAAATTCCCAGCCGTCACACCATTGTTCCTTTTTACCATATATTAATATAGAAACCTTCAGAGTAAGATAATTTTAAATTTTTCTGGTTTGTCCAATTAAAATCCACTTTTGCCCCACAAAAAAAATGCATTGCATTTAAGGGGAAAACGTGGTGGATTGTTTGTTTTATGGACACTTCTATTTTCAAATTGGGATGAATCATGGCAAACATGCATGTAACATCTATTTGCATTGTGGTATCAGAACCATCCTTTTAATTTCTGGACCCACCCTTTTTACAAAACACCCTTTATAGCAATCAAATAAATACAGTATCCCACCCTTTTACCAATTTTGAGAAGGTTTGAAAACCCACCTTCTAAAGCGTGGGTTACAAACAGTTAGGTGATGCTGCCATAATACAGGAACAAGGGTTACACTACACAGGAAAACTTGCACTGAGTTATTCATTGCTCGTTTGTTTTTTGTAAAAAAGAACTTAAAGTGTCCATGCATTCCTGACATTTTGTAAATTCACACGACAGAAAGCATAAAAGATGGTCCTTATTCAGAGTATATTTACGATACCAATTGTTTTCATGTCTGACGTCCTATGAGGCAATATTAATCGTAATATGTTTGTTGAGGCTGTTTTAAAGTTGTGTCATGTACTCGCACGCAAAGTCGTGCACGCGCAGACTACATTTCCGCTTTTGGGCAATCCAAACAGACGTGATTTGGGTATTCAGAAGAAAGCTACTATTTTTCCTCACTTACCCTGTGAAATCTTAGGGCTAAGGGTGTTTGGTTTTGGATGTGTATGAGCGCAATATACCCCATTTTGGCGACCAAAAATCACGATTTTACGCAAACTTAGAAAACGTTTAAATGGCGACAAACTTTCCAGATGGGGTAAGGTCATTCTATCAAGATAAATATTTATAGCTTAAATCGGGCCATACCCCTTTAAAAAGTACACTGACATGACTCAGTAACTGACTCGACGAGAGCACTAGGTTAGGCATGGTACTTGGGATAGTGCTAGTGAACCATAAAACAAAATGAGAGTTCTAGGATCACGAAATATCCCTTAGGCTTCGTTAAAAGAACACACAAAAGAAAACACACACACAAACACTGAATAATTCAATAACAACTAGCTGTTTGGTCGTGGCCGAGATGGTCGTGGGCCGAAGTGGCGGTGGGCCGAGGTGGCGATGGGCCGAGGTGGCAATGGGCCGAGGTGGAGCATATTTGGGGCCGAGTTGGGTAATGGTGGCCGAGTTGGGGCGATGGGCCGAGATGGCGATGGGCCGAGTGACCTGTACCCGTATCGGAAGTGCTATCTACCCGTGATGCTATTACTGCCAATTAAACACGTTCAATCAGCGCCCTGTAGAAGTTCCTTTTTGCTTTACTACTAGTTTGTCTTCTTCTTTGGTGCCTTTTTTTTGTGAAAATGCAATTTTTACAGACTTGGATATTTTTTTATGAAATATTAAATACCCTCTGGCTTGTCTTGGGAATTTTGGCAATACAACACATGATAGTGTCCCCTACAGTTCTTCTTCGCAACCCTGCCGATTCGGATCTTACCTCCAAACAGAAACCTAATGTGCTCTTTCATGTCATTGTTGTGTAAATACGAATCAGCACAGATTTCATTGTAAAACGTCTATGTGTCAACATTTAGTGTTAGTACCCAAAAGTATGAAATATGTCTAGATATATTGTCATTATTAGACCAAAAACGGCACTTTGGCCCGCGAGCCGTCCGATAACACACTTGTAAACTTGTCCACAGACATGTAATTTCTAGATCCATATTATGAGCACAATCGTTAAAGTTATAGTTTGCAACGAATCAAACCTTGAAAGTAGCGGTAATATACTTTATTAGTTATGATAAGAATCGTATATAAGAAGTAAGTAATATTGTAAAAATAAATGTCATGGCCATGCCCTCAATACTATGGACTTTTTGTCTTGAATAAACACTTTGTCTGGATAATTTCCTACTTGCACTAAATGGTTAACGAACCCAACTTCTACCTATCGTGCGCAAGTTAACAAAATCGGTATAAAGGCGAAAATAGACTATTGCGCGTACCCGAAATGCATCTCATTTCGGTGCCATTTTCCATCCGTGACTTGTACCAGGGTCGTTTACAAAGATTTTGTTGTCGTTCGCGTCGCCGAACATGCCTAAAATTACAATACACAGCAAACCATTTTCACGTGAGTTAATCTTACAAAATTTTAAGAAGATTCTATGGAACAAACACAATCGAGGCACTGTGTTTGAAATTCACACAAACGTGTATTTCGATCGTAACTTTGCCCTCTTGTCCACCGTCACGGCGATTACACGACTATAGTTCAACGTCACGATAGGTAGTTTCTGGTATTTATTGTTACGCTCCTAACCTATATTGTTAGCCGACTTGAGGCTGATACAAGTTCCAGGATGGAAATGGGTACCAAATGAGATGCATTTCGGGGATTGTGGCAATAGTCTATTGCCACAGGGGTTTGACCTTAGCGCCTGTCGTCTTTGACTCCTTTACCCCTCAATATGGCTATGGCAAAATACGAAATGTAGTGCATACCAACGAAAATTATGGTCCCTCCTGTATTTTATTAACTCATGTATAGCGTTACGTGTTCACCGTTGAACCATGATGTTTGAACTTCGCATTACAACAACTCGGCTATATATAGCGTCCTCGATCGCACCAAGGTCCACCCCAGTTTAAGGGGTTTCCTATACTGAATGTTTTTCACAATGTTAATTATTTTGTTTTTCCACATGCCTATGTCAGTTATTCAAGTCTGTTTGTATGTTTAGTATAAATTTAGCTCTTAAGTTCTTTAGTGTTTATTTCATCTATTTTTATGAATCAATGTTAGTATTTTGGCTACATGCCCGTGGAGTCTACACATCGGTCCCTTCTAATTGAAATCCCTTGGAAATAGTTTAGTTCCCCGGGTTGTTCCCTACAATGTTTTTTTGTGTAAAAAGAACTTATTTAACCGTATATTCTATATTGTAGCAATTCAGAAATTCACAGCTTTCATATAACACCAATTTTACGTTTTAAAAGTCCAATATCAACCAGATTATGCCTATCCCACGAGTTTCCTGTGACTTTTCAGTGCTGTGTCTCCCCTTAAAAATCTAAACTGAAGTCGTTTATAGGCGCCCGCCTGTAATCCAGGGCCCAGGGACCACTGTTCGTCCACAAGTGTGAATCTCCTATTTTAATCCGCCTGATTGCATTGTTTAGAGAGTTGTTGATAGATCTCACCCGAAGGGTCATCCCTCTGCGGGTTCTAATCGCCTTAGTTTGTAAGCTGCTGTGTCTGCACTGCAGCCCACGATGCCTCCTGGATGTGATAAAACCTTTTTTCTTTTTCTGCCACGTTCTCAGTTCATGACTCCTTTAGAAATCCCAGAACACGTTTACAGGTCCATGGCATGCTTTAAACATACTCATAATAACACCACACAAAAATAGGATAATATACATTCATAGTATGTATTGGTATCATGTAAAATCTGCATGAAGCTGTAATTGAGAAACCGTATGTTTGATAAAAATTGGGTATATATCATTTGTTTTTGACCAGCTTTTCAAGGAATTCCCAAATGAAAGTGATTATCGCGCGCTGGCAAGCGTGCCCGAAGTGAACGTCCCGAGTAACAAATACGCTTACCATGCAGCATGTCGGTCATCGTGGAACGGACGTTTTTTTTGTTAAAAACCCTACGTTAAGTCCAAGCACCATTATCCATACAATTAAACAATGTACATGCAAAACATTTTTACTTGTTGAATGCCTATTCTTCACCAAATAACCCCTGACCGGTATCCAATTATGCCTAATTAAGACTGTTAACGTAGATAATAGCACAACTTTCCAACTGGCAAAGATAACTTTTGACCTGGGATTAAACCAGGATCAAACACCCTAGGCGCTCGATGGCGCTATAAAACGGATTCGTTGTGGTTGTCATACTACAGTTTTTTTAAACCTACTTGTAAGTCCAACACGCTTAATCCAGACAATTGACAAAAACAATGTACATTCAAAACCTTTTTAATTGTTGAATGCCTCACTGGAGAGATGCAACACACTTTAAAAGAGTTCATTCATGATACAAAATATCAAATGACCATTGACTTGTTGGTTTGGAATGACCGTAAATGTTCAGACACCACGTGACCTGGTCTTCCCAACGGACGGGGCGTTGGGGGCGCATTGTGAATTTTCTGGTCGTCAGCCTGTTTTCTATTAGCAAAACCGTTGCCAGCACCAGTAGGTCAAACTTTTTGCCGCGAAAACCAAGATTTGATAACCAACCAGTTTGTAATGGCTTCATTTACATACCTGCCACCGTTGCTAGCCGTCATATTCCATGGTGGTGGTGTCAGGGAATGAAACAGGGTTTTCCTGTGGTCTCACGTTTTGAGTCATTTCATCAATTAATCCTTTAATGCCAAACCGGGTCCAATTTGTTTCAGGTACTGGTTGCATTTGTACCTCAAAACCGGTTCTACTTGTGTCATTTTTAACACCATGAAAAGTACCATTGCCCTTCACCTGCCCTCTGTAAATTGATATTATTTGTTGTAAACAACAATGTTGAGGTCTCACATGGTGTTCATTAAACGGTCTGCTTTTGGTGCAATATCTGATGGTCCTTAGCATTAAGTTAATGCCATACGGGTTATAGTTTTCAATCTCAGACTCTTGACCAACCACAAAGTTTTTTCTTCTTTCACCTTGTTTTCAGGCCAGTACTGATAAGTCTTTGAACGGTTTCAACATCCACTGGCCTGACCAGACGATTTTCTCATTGGTTTTTTGTGTGTGCTGACTTAAACCATGCAGTAATCAACCTTTTAGACATCATTTTCCTTTCCTAGGGTTTTGCATACGCCATAGCTTTATACAAATGCCCCATGCTGCCTTGTGCTGTTTTAGCTGACTCTCGGGGTAAGTCTGATGAATCAGCTATTGAGCACAAAAAATCGGCAACAACACCTGTATTCTACCTGCGTAGGGGACTTATTCCCTTATTAACACAAAATGCATTAAATTTTTGTATGACCTGTTTTATGTGTGAAGGTTGAAGGTGCTACACAAGTGTAATTGTAAGTAGCCTTTTGGGACCACCCTTGTTCACCTCAATGGTTGTGTGGTGCCACAAATTCGCCAAGCTAATTTCCACGACTGTTCTTCCACGGTTCTGGCTGTGCACCGCTACGGTATAAACGCTTTCCATTTTTTGGTAGCGTAGGGTGGCAAATTGACATTTCCTTTGAGTTTTTGAAACCATGGTTTGCGCAGGCCAAAGGGGTGCGATTACAGTTGCGTGTGCCTGCCTTTGTTAAAACAGTCTGTAAAACCTGTCCGATCATTCGAAATGGCGGGTTGCAGAAGTTTTGTTTTTGCCCAGTCTGTTTGTGCTAATGCGTCGATTCCTGACGTGAGTGTCTGCATATCGGCTGTTGAAAACTGCAACTGTGCATTTGCAATTGTCGCGATTGCCACTGTGTGGCGCCCAGAGTTTGTCGATGAACATAAACAATCTTGGATAAGTTGCCCTCGTACTTTTTTGTGACGAGAAAAGGGTGTCGCCATTAGTTCTGTGGCCCACGGTTAAGTATTTTTTGCTTGAAAGTTATCCCCTTTCGTAGCTTCCACCATTTGCGTTTGCCAACTGCATAACTGTTTGCTTGGACCGCCCAAATGGCTTATAATAGTCTGCTGCTGCTATATTGTCGTACTTACTTCACTGTCTTTTTGTCCAAATTTTTGAAAAACTTTCATGCAAGTAAAATTGCATCATTTCTCTGTCAGTTTGATGGCCTCATGGCCATTCTGCGGTTCCAAACCCCTGCTGCTTGTTGGTTTTGGCATACTGCACCCCACCTGTTTGTGATGCTCCGTTGTCATCTGAACTTCCACTGGTCCAACCGAAATGGGGTTGCCGTTCCATGACTTACCGCGTGGTTTCCACCACAGAAATCTTCGCAGTGTCGCGCACTAATCAGTATGAGTTCTTGCCCAGGTTTGTTTGGGGTGTGCGTAGCACCTGAAACCTTTCTTAACAGTAGTTTCCCTGGCAACGCTGCTTTTGACATTGATATACATTGCCCTGCGATACGGCGAACACTCTGGCCCTTACTTTTTCCAATTTTAGGACTCGTGTGATGGTCTTTTCAATTTTTTGATACGTGCATTTGGCATTTTCAGCATTGGGTTTCCTAGCGTGCAATTTTGAACCAATGTAATCCTTTTGTCCGTCTCTGGCTCGGGGACGATTTTTTCCATTCACAGTAAGACCAAGTTGGTTCAATGTGTCTAACATCAACGTTTTGTGATGGTCTATGATTTCTTTCGTTGCCGTGATAATAAATCGTCGCAGTATGCTAGTGGTAGACTGTAGCAAAACGTCGCTCATCGTCCGCTCCAGAGCGCTCCACTTTTGACCTACTCGTAGTCCGGGTGCGCTTGGGTTTCAGGCGACATTCTACTCTTTTCCGGAATAAACGTCAATACGATGATGATTTATCGTTATAAGACAGAATCTAGTTCAAAAACGCGAGCTCACGAAACTTGAAACCAACAAAGAACGGTAAATGGAGCGGTCACGGATCGCCTTCCATAACCGCTCCAGACCGTTCCACTACCCGGCTCCAATTGTTAAATATTGGAGCGCGCCTGGAGCGGGCGATGAGCGAGGTTTTGCTACAAATATACCACCATATTCAAGCCACCTCGGCCAGCCGCCCGTAATTGGTTGAATTGCTGGGCGAATTACTTTTGTAAACTACATTGGGCTTTGTTCAGCCCGAAGGTAGAACTTCCAGTATAAAACATTGCCCCGAAAGGCAACCCCAGGTATTCCTGGTCCCTCTTTTGATGGAATGTGCATGAAAACCGTTCTTTAATTCCAATGTTACCATGTAATCGTCCTTTTTGAACCAATTGGGTCACCACTTGAATGTCCCTCGTACAGAATTTTTGGATACAGTGGCAATGTTCAGTGATTTGTTGCGGAGATCCACAATTAATCTCGAGTTTGCCTCCTTTTTTGGCAACACACTTAATAATTTAGTGAAATACATTTTGGTTTTTTGTTGAGGGCTGCAACTCTGAATAGCCCAGCTTCCAAAAGGCCTGAATTTCTTTGAAACAAATTCAGCATGAGTGAAAGAAATTTATGTATCAATGAAACTCACTGGTGCTTCCACAAAAGATGTGGCACCCTTCAGAAATCCATTGAATAACATTTTGTGGTGCCCCAATTTTTATCCATCATGAAAATGATTTTAATGCCTGCAGCTTTATAATTTTGATTTTTACACTAGCAGACATATAAAAAAATTGCCAATTTAAAAAAAAAAGGCAACTGAAGAAAACAACCATAACATAAAACATGCTAGTGGCAGCAAAAATATGTATTGAAGCAAGGCCTAAAAATTATGGACTTTGCCGTGGTAACATCAATTTTTAAGTTCACACATAAATTTTAACCTTTTTCCAAAACTCAGTCAACGTAGTAGAAGAATAATCACCATGTGTTAGTTAACTACAATTTATATAACTATCACCTTTAAGTAAAAACTTTTTGTCAAGATACACCTAGAATTGTCCCTGTGACTGTGTTAATTCAACGCTATAACAAAATTTTCAATCGGTAGATTCACAGGGTTAATAAAGGTGGACAGTCGTTGTGCAAAGTATCGCAAGATGTCCTGTGGTGCCTGATTTCGGCGAAAGTTACCTCGTGTAGGTACAGATCTCCAAAACCACTGGCACTGCGTCCTCTTCCTCGCGAATTCTGAAATCCAGCATTAATAGAATTCAAAGTTGGCTGGGACTGGGTTATGCCCTATTGTAATGTCTGCTGCTATTTTTCAAGTTCTGCATGCTGAATGTAGACCAGCCAGGTTTTTTTCTGTAACGCACTGAGACATTTGGGAATTGTTTATTGAATTTGCCTTGTACCATCAGGACGCATACTCATCTTGTAGATACCTCAGCTGAGCCACTTGAATAACACACCAAATGTTTTGAGATCCTCCTCGGAAATATTGTCAACATTGAGAAGTCGACAAAGTTTCATTGATCGTCTGCATAATCGCGCATCATTTAGCCAAACTTGGCAAGTTCGGTTTGATCCTCGCTTAATACCCCTGTTTAGAGTCGTGCAAGATTAAATCTGCCGGTGTTTTACTTTCTGAGTGCTTTCTTTAATATGCCGCAACTCGCTTGAATATCATTTTCTTCTGATAGTCTGGAATCACGGCGGTGCATTGATCGTAATTGATGCCTGCAGGACCGGATACGACTATCGTCTGGCACGTCTGCAAGTCCGAATGTGTTTAAAAAAAATCGCGCCGTTGCGCAAAATTTTCCTTATTGTACTCGAGCTTTTCCACTCTTATCGGTTAGTGTTTTGTTGCCGTCTCTATTTCAGTAATTGCGTCCTTTAAAATGTCCAGTCAACAGAAAATTGAGTCAATTTCGAAGAAAATTCTTGACCCATGATCCCGTCAAGCAATTTTCCCCCCCCCCAACTGGCAAAGATAACCTTTGAGCCTGGATTATATCCAGGTCAACCAACCTAGCGCCAGATGGCGCTATAACATTAGTGTTGTTGTTCAAACTACCAGGCGCGGGGCCCAGTTTTCTTGCTACGTACACAGTTGACTTCTCGTGATATGCGTCGTACGTGTTGTATCATATGCATATTTTCTTGATGGATGCCTAAAAATTACGATTATAAGGTGCTGTATTGTCGACGGCTACACCAGCGGTGACCGTACTGACAAGGAGTATCAGAACAGAATAGCTTGATTCAAGTTGAACAGAATAAGAAACCGACAAGGAGAGATATCTGGAGTGTGCGGTGTGGTTAACCCACGTGTGAGCTTTGTTTACTATTGTTACTCTGACGTCAGTAAACGGGGTCAAATCCAACGCAGCATCTTGATACGCGTTCGCGAAAAAGGAGAAGGCCATCGGCACTTTGGGTATATTTATCATTGAAATTTAACACTTTCCCGATGTTCACTTTTAAAAAATCTGTGTTGAGATATGATCAGGATACTGTTAAGGTACGAAAATGATAAGCAATTAAGAAAATGTCTACTCAGCCATGTCCATGGACCTTTAAAGAGACATGAGGAGATTTCCAGAACGAAGCGCCCCCATTTTTTTCGAACCCGGTTTTTTGCATATTCGGAATGCTTTCCAATGTATTAGATCACACCTGAAAGTGATAAGGAACGCATACGCCGGATTTGTGTAATAATATGATGATTTAGTACTTTCTGTCGTGCAAAGTCAAAGCACGGTGTTCTATGGGGACAATTACGAGAGTCAGGTCAAGTTTCATCAAAACAAGGTTTGCTGTTTTCGTTTGTACTTGGTTGTCCAATAAACCTTCGGATCGTTCTTAGTAGGTGCGTTTACATCGATCCTGATTTGGGTTTTGTAATTAACATTTAAATTAAAAAAAATCCTCCTCCCCCTGTCACTTTAAAGATTAAGCTGAGTTACTCACAATAAAAGAATTCCCATTAAAAAAGGGCGCATGTCCAAGCACTCTCACATTGTTTCAAATATCAGTAAAAGGTTAAAGTACAAGAAAGAGTAAAGAATAATAAATAATCTTTATCCTTTAAGCATTCAAAGACGTGTTTGACTACATCTTTTGTCTGATTGACTCTCTGGTGTACCTCAACATGATCAACAAAGTCAAGGGTGAAAGCATTGTCGAAGAAATGCTGGTGGGGGAAGCAACGATAACCACATCTCCCTCACATGTTTACCACCTGCACCTACCTGAAGTTTATATCTATCGGGATACGTTGGGTATCTGCAATTGATGATGACGGCTTCTTATGCGATGTTGGGGTCTAGAAGACCCCAAAATAAAGCCAGGACCGTCCCGTTCGCCAAAATGGACTCTTTCAAAAGCACACTAGCTTCTGAAGAATTCCTACAGATTTGTTATCGCTAAAACTATCATTTGGAAATCTTCATGGGGAACGCGCATCATCGTTAACTGCCATTTTTTTTCATTCTGGAAATAACTCTACAACCCACCAAAGAATGGATAATTCTAGGTTAGTAATATGTCATATTATAAAGACATACTTGAGTGTGGTGATTAATATTAGCATTGTACATTGTTTTTGACATCCAAATTCTGGAATCAATCGATTAATCAAAAGCAATAAAATGTTGTTGTATTAAAAATTCAGATACTTTGTGCATAAGGCTCAATTGTTTGCGTTTAAGGGGATGTCTGACTTGGCATCAAGAGATGCTGATAACAGAAATTAGGGGCTCTTAACACTGTACTGTTCAAAATTAAGATACTTTGTAATAAGGATCATTGTTGGTGTTATTTATTCTGACCTTGGCATCATGTGATGCCCCGTAAAAGAAATTAGGGGTCTAACCTTGTTACTGTTCAAAATTCAGATAATTGTGCACAAGGCTCAGTTGTTTGTGTTAAAGGGATTTATTGACCTTGGGCTCCATGTGATTGCCGTAACAGAATTAGGGGTTCTAACCCGTTACTGTTCAAAAAATTCACATCATTTGTGCTGTTGTGCACAAGGCTTTCATTTGTTGTGTTTAAGGGTTTTAAAGGGGATTTCTGCCGTTGGCATCCAGAGAGCTTGTTTGCTTTGTAACAGGAATTAGGGGCTCTTAAGGAGATTTCTGACCTTGGAAATCCACGTGATACATAACGAGGTTCTACTCCGTCCACATACGACTTTTTGTTAAATTATATCAAAGGACCATTTTTTTTCAAAGAACAAATACCTAAAACAATATACAAGTGTATTCAGGAAATGGAATAAGAAATGTTGTAGTCGTCTTCAGTAGTCTAAAAGAAATTGTATTCATAGGATACAGAAACGTATCCGTTTGAAAAAAAATTCTTGAACGCGTTGAGTACCATTAAAGAGGGGGATTGATTGAGAATGAGCTATCCATTTTGAAATCTTTCTTCTTGATTGAATTTATAGAATTGTACCAAAGTCCTCTAGAAAAAGAATGCTGTTCGCAGTTGCTAATACAATCGCTTTTCCAAGATCTGAATAAAATCAAGTAGATATTTTCGAGCTTTAGTACAGAGATATGTAAAAACTTATCACTGCTTTGTACAAAAAGGGGTATTTTCACACAAAGTCGGTATTTTTCTGACTCTATTTTTTTTTCAAGGCGTTGAAATAATGATATCCTACATTGTCGTTTTCCCATAACATATCATTAATTTTGAAATATTCATTACACTTACTTTGCAATTGTACACATTTAGTGGAATCCTAGTAAAAACGATGTGTGGACCATAGCAATATCGGCGACATCTTATCGTTTAAAATTGAGTTGAAGTATCAATGACAACTCTTCAAATGGTCGAAAACCACTGTTGACAAATTCGTTTTCTTGATCACCTATTTTGATATCCGTTTCTTTTGATGTTCTACATATAGATCTTTAAACCCCATAATCAATGTAGCCTTGTGATTGTTTCTCTTTTGATCTTTTTTACAGTTGAACCCCAACGAAATCTAAAATCTGTCTGCTGTGCTGACAGTTTATTGACATAGCTTGGGAAATGTGGGATGTAATGTACTGGTTTTATTAATTCCTTATAAGTCGGATGTCACTGATATTACAAACAATTCTTATCATGTTGAACATAAATTCTGCCACCATATGAAGGTAAAGCAGAGAGGGAAACAAACTTGTCGCAATTCCTCTTCCAAGACTGACTGCTTTTGTGAGGGTTCGACAAACCAGCCATCCAATGAAATATTGCACCATTTGTATATGATGTGTGTACATGGATTCACTCCGATAATCAATTTCTACAAATGTCATAGTAACAAGTTTATTTCAAGGCTGCTTACCTATCAACTGCTTCCTAAAAAAATCCCGAAAATGGCACAATCATTTTCATTCTTTTAAAGTGACAGGAGGAGAATTTTTATGATACGAATTTCTCTCAAATTTCATGTGATCGGTTGTAGGACCACCTAAAGAGAACATCTCGAGGTTATTGGACCAAAAGGTGCAAAAGAAAACCGCAAAAACTATTTTTAACTTGCTGTTATCGTTAATCGTTCCTTAGAGAAAACCATGCTTTGACTGGTCTGTCGTGCACGACAGAAACTACTAAATCATCATCTTATTACATTTAAGCGGCGTATTCGGCTTATTCACTTCAGGTGTGATCTAATACATTGGTAAGGCATTCCAAATAGTAAAAAAAACGGGGTTCGAGAAAAATGGGGGCCGCTTCTTTCTGGAAATCGCCTAGGTCTCTTTAAGGACATTCTCTTTAAGGAATTTGTGACTACAAAATCTTAGATACCCACAACATGAATAGTGTGAAAACAAGGTCTCCCATTTGAGAAGATATCGCTAGTCCGGCTAACTCGAAAATCACCTCTCAACAACGCCAGCATCCAATGAGATAGAATAAGGTGTATCCAGTGTTAGCTGTGTGTTAATTGTAAATAATGGTTCTCGACACCCAAGAAAAAGTTGATTCATTTGGATCAGATTGCGGTCAGATCGCCACCAGTCGTCAAGATTCATCAAAATACTTAATAAGTCTGGAAACTGAAGCGGACAATATGGTGGAAAACAGTATTTTGTAGTCAATAATCGCTGATAATTGATTTTGTCAAAAACATTGATGACTTGCATTATTTAGGGTCTTAGAAAGTACAAAAGATTTAACCAAATAAAAATAAACAGGAATAAATCTAAATAGAAACCGTTCTTTGCCATACCAATGCAATTCAAACATCTAAAAACTGGATTCAATCTCTAATTGTTATACTTCTCAATGGTATATAAACATAAATCACATATCAGAGGTAAACACAAAATGATAACTAGTTGTTTGTAGAAAAAAGTAACTAAATGACCTGTAATGAGGTGAGCAACCATGACAGGAGTTCAAATATGAAAGTGACTTTGTATGATACCACAAACATGTGAAATGGCACCACTAGACGAGGACCAACATGACCTATGAGATATTGGAGATCCGAAAATGGTTCCCAAAATAAAATTTTACAAAAAATTGCTATTCTGAAAGTCTTCAAAATAATTACTGATAAAATTGGAAACAAGTGTGTCAAAAGCATTAAATGTGAGTTTTAAGCACGGAACTGGCAATTCAATCTAAAAGGCCACGCAGTAGTGATTGAAAAAGAACGACCATATCTCTTGAGTCAACAGTCAAGTACAGGTGGTCAAAAAAATTGACTGATGGTGTCCGCCATTTTGAATTTTTAATAATAATAATCTAACGTATGTGGTATCTGCGGAAAGCTTATTAATTATCTTTAATTGCGCAAAGATCATTCCAATCGGTTAAGTGCAGGCCGAGATACAGTCTTTCGATTCAAGAATCTGCAGTGACTGAATAAATAGCCTGATTTCTTCTGGACACGGATTTCCTCCGCTGAACGCTGTTCGCATCTCACGTGAATCCGTGGACAGAGCAGGAAAACCGATCTACTTGATTCAAACGACTGTAGCTCGGTCTCTACCTAACCGATTTGTGAGTGATCTTTGCAGTAAATTAACAATACTGCACCCCGCTTTCCGCTGATATTCAAATCTTTAGTATACTATTGCTTACAAAAATCCACATGGCGGACAGAATCAGGGTCACGTTTTTTTTTTACTCACCCTGTAGAATTATGCCTTATAGCCAAGATAGATATCTTCCGCTTTTTCGTACTTTCTAGTGAAGATAAGCTTTCATCTCCGCTTTTTTTTTTTTTTACCGTTATGAGCGCGAGAGTGTTCCATAAAATACTCTCTGCGACTCATTCAACCAAATTTGACCCTTTCTGCGCACCTCCAGAGGCCTTGATTAAATATTGCGCGTCGGGGCTTGCGCGGACTGTGCTCACTACGCTCCATATTGGTCTCGCGTTATTTGTAACAATGATTACCCAAACCCGGTCTCCACGACTGCTAGCTTCATTCCTTCCTGTCCTGCCCGGCGCCGCCCACCTTTCGCCATCCTTTGCCGCCTTGCTCCCTGTGTTGCGTGACTTATAACGCCCTTGCGCCCGGCTCGCGGTGGCCGACGTCAAGCGGTCCGTCTGCCCCCCCCAGCAGTTCAACACTCCTCCGTGGCTATTAGTCTTCCCTACATCTTGCTCATAAGTAACTTAAAATGTAAGATCCTGTCGAAGTTCTTACTCCTGATTGAGGATCACGGTCAATAACTTCAGGTGCAACGCCTACATAGGGAAAATAACGCAACCAAAGGATTAATAGTAGCATTAACAATAGAAAACGCTCTTTAGAATTGTGTTGAAAGAGCAGAAAAAGCGCAGCCGAGCCTGTTAATTTCTGCTGTTATTAAGGAGCCTGTATTCGGTGTTAAGGAGCCCCCCAAAAGGACCTACAAGCTTCAAAATTATATGTTTTGCTTGAAGTTATAACACATTGTTGCTATCAAGTTGAGTGATGAATCAATGGACCAAATATAACTATACAGCACTTTGCTTCTTAACTACAGACCTGAAAGCTAAACAATCCCCAAGTAAGGGTTTTTATATCTTAATGATTTGTAAGGTAAAGAGTGAAAACTTGGGAAGGTCAAAGCACTCTGCAGGATGATGGGCAATGGCTTGGGAAAATATGTCAAAGTACTTTGGGAAAAAGAAGTCTTATATCGGGAAACTAACTGTAAGATATAATTTTTTTAGCGGAAAGGTATGATCACAATCCAGCCGACACTGGGCCACGCTGACAGAGAAACCCGAGAGTGAAAAACACTTAGAAGGGAGATGGGGAAATGTTTTTGCAGGGGGGGTAAAGGATTGGGATATAATAGATAATAATTTCTAAAAAAAAGAAAACTTCTCTAGATGATATCAAAAGATACAAACCTCCAGTAAAATAATGTTAGACATCTAACTCACGTGCACGCCTACAAGGAAAGAACAGGTAAAAGAAAAGCAAGAGTTCATTGTAAGTATTGAAATACTACTTCAACTTCTAATTTCATCAATTGTAGGGTACATGCCACTGCACTGCCAAGAAACAGATCAATACAATGACCGGAACACAATAGAATACTTCTGACATTCTAATATCTGTAATGGAGCACAGGACCAATTGTATTATTTTGTATTAATACTGTATTTGATTTCGATATGACAAATATGTGGCCTAAAAGGCAATAAGTCTAAAATAATTATCTGCACATTTGTAGGTTTTGTTCGATAGTTAGGTTACGCATAATGTGTTCATTTAAAAAAGTGTATGGCCAATTACGTATTGCGTAGCCGGGCATATGTCATCAATATTTATAAGGTTTTGTGAAACGAAATCAATATTAACAGGACAATAAATATAATGATAACTTGGCCAATAAATAAAGGGACTCAGTATTGTACATGATAAGCTTTAATCGTAACTGCATTTAAAAGGGCACTTTGTCCAATAACAAATTTAGCAGCTTACCCGTAGTGTCTTCGGCATGTGCCTGCTTGAAACGCAGATCTTACGGGTTATATTGAAATCAGTGTCCAACTGTAACGTGAGATTGACATCGGACACGGTTCCTGGGACCGCTTCAACGTTACTACTCCTGACGATTTCTCTAGCTGGTACAGTAGGTGATTTGAGTCTTAAAAATAAAACAAGTTGAGTGCAATAGTACCATTTATATATTGTGGGACACGTCTTTTTTTTTTAGTTATTTACATACCACCGTTGCTTTCAGTCTTTTCAAGTTTTCAATCAAATTTTATTTCTCATTTAAAAAACATATAAAGACAATCACAATAAACAAAAAAATCAGTTTTCACAATTTACTGGCGCTGTAGGCACAAAACAGCATATACCATCAAGATTCCCAATGTTACTTTGTAAATGGTTGCATTATCTTTGCCCAGTTAATGTAAATCGTATACACGAAAAATAGCAAAAAAGGTTCAGGAGCAAATGGGATGGATGTCTGGAAGGGAAAGGGATCGAACCTTTTTTTTGGGGTCGAGTATTTTCAATGAAATTTGCAGAACAACAAGGAATGGGTTCAATTAATTAAAAACAAACAATCGGAATCAAGAGACTCACCCTGCTCGCCATTTGTTACTGGCTTCCTGGCCACGTTTAAACACGAAAAAGTGTTCATTGGTCAGCGGACTCTAACGAACACCAATTCCAATCAGGAGGTGTGTTGGGCTTACAAAATCGGGTCACCCACCAGAACATCTGAAAAAGAGCTCACGTGAAAAAATGAAAAATCGGAAAAGTTGTATCGAAGCTATTTTGTGGTTCTTCCATTTTCACTATGAGCGTTTTGTACATGTTCCTATTTTCTGCTGAAGTCTGTCTCAGGAAGATATGTGAACGACTTCAGTTGCTTTTTCGTACTCATGCTGTTTACATGACAAAATGTCTAGAGTACATAAAGTGGCTCAAAATGGTACTGAATAAGGTTTTGTTTGTTGTTGTATCTAATGTGCGTTTTTCTTGTTTTGAGTTTTTTGTTGGTTGTTTGTTTGTTGTGTTTGTTGTTGTTTTTTATTCAAATTGAAACATGCAGAAAAAAGAGGGTTACCTCTTGAACAATGTATCAGTTTATTCCGTAATAACTTTTTATAAGTGAGAGAAACATTTAAAGGCAATATTCAGTGGATTTGCGAACTCAGAAATAAAAAAAAATATCAAAAAATGCTGAATTGTTGCACTTAAGCTGAACAAGTATAGTCATATACAATCCCCTACAAGTACTAAGACTGAAGCAAACGTAATAAGGACAAAATCAGACATTATTCATTATTGTCCGTACGGACCGTACTAAAACATGTAATTGAACGAAGATGCGTTTTCT
>JAMKCH010021590.1:0-20919 GCA_023653785.1 Ophioderma brevispina
TGACTGCCAGTAGACTCGCTTCCAGTCCGCCTGATAAAAATATTAATATAGGGCCTATTCGGACGCAGCGAAAGAGGACCTCTGAGACGAAAAATCTCTAATATTTATAAAAATGCGCAATACTGTACAACCTGTGAGGTCTTCTTTCTGTATTCTCTCACCCTTTGTATATAAGTCAAAACCGGATGGAAGTTAACTATATTAACAAATTTTGTGCACGCAAACTCCCGAGTCGAATGATTCAAGTGTGTTTGCAAATTTCTCCAGTGTGCTAACAAATTCAGTTAGGAGTGTGAACGCGGGGAGTGGGAGTGGTGGGGAAAAGGTGAGCCCAAATCATTGGTTTCTATTGTGTCAAAAACACAGCTCTACCGAGTACTGCCGAAAATGGCGCTTTGAGCACACTATTTGATGGTCAAAAGCAGCCCATTGGGCGTGTAAAGGCACTAGCAACCTCAAACAGTGCGGCGGACAGGTGTGATCTTGCTGGAGTCTCTCCATCGGTGACATATAACGCAAGGAAGGTACGTTGTGCTGTGAGCAGCGCGATGGATTGTGTTGCAACGAGGCTTGCGTAATGTGACGTCAGGCTTATCATCGATAAACGAAATGTCCGGCGTGTCTGAAATAGTGATGTTGTGATTCTTGACTGTCAAAACTTCAATAATGACACTCCACCACTGAGTCCAGAAAAATTAATTCTAAGGGACTTTTTAACCAGTGGAGAGTCCATATATTTCCCCAAAGAGAAAATTTGGAAGGTAATGTCTCAAAATGTTGGGTTAAAATGAACTTTCTAAATTTTAGAAAGTTCTAACGTTCGCAGAATGGCCATAAATTAGTGTTAGAAAGTGATGAGACTAAGATACTCCAGCCTCATGTAGGGAAAAATGGTCAAAACTAAACTCCGGGCACTACCGGACGAGGGAACTGGAGTCTGACCACATGGGCCTACTATTTATCAGGACGACGGTCGCAGGGAAAAATTAGTAAAAGGAACTTCTACGTGATGAACGTTTTAAATGGGCGTAATCGCATCACGGTAGATGAAGCACTTCCGTATACAATAACCGGTAGCAGTGCAATTTGCAATGAGGTAAATGAATAGGATGCCGAAGCAAAAAGTGTTCGCAAATATCGCGTTTTTCGGAGGTAATAAAAATTGTTTAATAGAATCCTCGCTAGTAAAACAAGGCACACATTACTCAGAAGGTATTTTATCATAATAGAGCATAAATTCATAATGGTTAATTCTGAGATACAAAATTTGGGGAAATCCTTCCACATTATAATTGTATAGGTCCACAACAGTGACGACAGCAGGGCAATACCTAGCGCATACTTAAACATGTGAAAGCAAATTGTAGTGTATATTTTGTTCTTCTAAGCCTTTTGGCAAATACTGTGAATGATGTGTATTTTAAGGACGTTTAGCAAACAACGGGGTGAGTTAATTTTATCTGAATGTACTTGTGAATTCAGTAAATTGCTGCTACAGTTTTTAAGTACACTCTTTGGTCTGCCCAACCCTAAAATAGAATGCGGTCCATAACGAAATTGTCATTCCGATTAAAGAAGGCGTATGTTTGCTCGTATTTTAGGGTTGCATTGCGAACTAAGGAGGAAAATAGTGGCCCTGGCCATGGTTAGCTCCAGTCACCGAGGGCGACGGTATTTGCACCATTAAGGAATGGAAAGTGTCTATCGGCACGATGTGCATGCGGGCCAAAAATTGAATGTCGACAGCTATACCAGTGTGACACAGGTACACACGACAAGACAACTCTCGGAACTTCTCGCAAAATTCCGGCAGTCAAATGACCGAAAATCTTGGTAGATCAGTATATACCGGAAATTATATGTTTAAAGATAAATGTATTATATAAAGTAAAAATAAATAGCAGTGAAGGACACTCAGTTGAATTTCTAGTCCTTAGGATAGTCCAACAAAAATAGAATAAATTGCAGAGACAAAAATAGACGACTCTAAGATTTGTTTATGTTATATATAAGTGAACACTAACCTGTCGTTAAGACCAGGCAGCTCCTAGTCGGTTAGAGCATGGGACTATTAATCCCAGGGTCGTGGGTTCGAGCCCCACGTGGGGCGTATATTTTTCCCTCATTTTCCTTTCCCCCATTTTACATTCTTTCCATATTTCAACATGTGTGCTTTGTTTGCCAAAATGAGCCACGTAAGTATGTTAATTTTTCCCCAGAGCAAATTATTACTGAAAGTTTAAATAAAAAACTTTGAGGAATCTCAAATCGGGAATGTGAAACATGTTTGTTTAGTTGAACTGAAAAGAACTATATAAAACAATGAACAAGTAGGTCTACTGTCAACCTCTATAGATAAGTAAATGAGTCAGCAGCAGGCAAAGGACCGCGATTTTAGAGATTTGCCGTACTCCGGCTTTTTGACAGCCCTGCATGAATTTTGTTCGTGATGGGTGGACGTGTAGCGGTCATGCGTTCTTATCCGCCACGACTGTCATATGAATAGTGAACAAGTTCTTCTCCGCACAACGGTCGTGAGAATTCACTTTGCCGTCACAAATATAGAGTCAGTCAATATTGTTTTATATAAATATAAAAAATTTCTTTATTTGAAAAAAATTGCCAAGTTCGTCGAGGCTAATTGAAGCCTGCCACCGCCAACTCATGCGTTCCAATCCAATCGAGGGCTTAGCTCTCCCACAAATTTCTGAAACTGATTAGATAACTGATTTGTTTTACGGTATGCACTATCTACAGCATCAAGATTCTCCATTTGAGGTCAAAAATCAGCGTGAAAGTGCCAGCGGTGAAATGTAAACACACAAATATCAGCAGAAGATATGATCGAGCAGGTAGTGTCAGAGGTCGGTCGGTGATCGGATCCGATCAATCACCATGAGGCACGAACAGGGCGATTGTGCAAGTTACACCATGCATGGAAAAAATAACAATAAAAATGAACTATTTCCACGTGATGGGGGAAATAGTAGCTTTTCATGGAAATTATATGGAAATTTGGTTTATGTTTGTGAAATGTTGGGGAAAGGGGAAACTAGATACAAATATGAACTGCTAATGAGGGAAATGGTCAAAAGTAACTACCGAGGTGACTGGAGACCGTGAGCCTACTACACTTGAGTAGGCCACGGTCTCCAGTCATCCGAGGGGGGGGAGCGTATTTTGAACCATTCACGAAGATAGAGCAGTCAATATTGTTATAACATATAAAAATATTCTGTCATTTGAAAACTCGAGATCTCGAACATCTTGTCGAGGATCAGCGCAATTTCAATTCAATCGTATTGATCGGCAATCTGCAAGTGATGTTTTGTACTCTCTGTCTGCAGCTAATCGGGATTCAATATGATGATCTCAACCACCAGGAATGTTGAGTATTGGGAAAGGAAAACCCTGACTTCGGCGGACGCGTAAAGATGTTGTTCAAAAAGCCGCGGGTCAAAATGCTCTCGGGCAATTTTGTCGGGGGTCGAAATGAAAAGTAACAAGGTCACAGACCGGGACTCCGGGTACCTGTGAAATCCATGACAATACACAATTTCCACACCATGACAACCCCATAATGCTTCTGTGAGGTGCCCCAGTCTCCTATGGGAATTTGTACCAGAGTGATCAGTTATTTTATTTATCAATGCTTTAGTCATAACATTTAAAACATACAAATTGAAAACGTAAAAAGATAAAGCAAGGCAGCGAGAGCTGGAACAGGCACAAGAGCTGAACTAGCTATCCGCAAGCAATCAGAAATTTTCAAAAAGTTAAAAAAAATATTATAGTAGAATTATGAGGGCCTTAATGCATGATTCTAGCAGAAGTGAAGGTTTTACCCGGACCGTAACGGCTCGCAGTTTCTCCGAGCTTCTAATAATTAAAAAAAAAAAAAAAAAAAAATATGTACATAAAAACTAATAGAACATTCAAAATAGTGAAAGAGGGCCAGGCCCCTTAAACATTTATTGCACCAATCCAGGAAGCACTTAAAAAAGAAATTTAAAAATACCAGTCCTGGTCATATCTAGAGTAAAAAATTGAGGTAGAACAAAAACGAATTTTTGCAGATAGATTTCATGAATTTGTTGAAGACTCGCTTATTTGTTGTTACTTTTTGAGATCATAGGAAAATTAGAATTTAAAGTAAGATTTGTTAGGCTCGTCAGGAGGCCCATACTTACGAAATCAACACAGAATAGTTTGGTGTCATAACCTGTTCCTTGCCAATATCAATGGACAGACCAGCAAATTTGTTTCTTCCTTGTGTGGGCTTATGAATGTTTTGTAAAGAGAATGGTTCGGTGTGGAAATTGGTTTGTTTTACGTAGGACAGTGCCTAATCATTCATGTGAAGTTAATCTTTCAAAATGTTACACCAAAAGAAAGAAGTTTAATCTTCAATATTTCATAGTAATCTTACAAAATCGGCATTTTCAAAGTAACTTTTCGAAAATCAAACCATTTCATTGTGTTTAGCGGAAAATCGGAAAAATTGACCCATTTTCCTAGTAAACAATACGCCAACAATTGAAAAAAAATTAAAATTGACCCCTTTATTACAATGTAGTAGCACATGACCTCACAAGTAAGGCGTGAAAATGTGACCCATAGGTGGCACATGTTACCTAACCTTTTCCACTTAGTACACCCCCCCCCCCCCCACCCGGGGAGGGGGGCACACGCATACTCAGCTGATATTGATATGCGCATGACCGTACATGTATGTTTAGCTTACTTGAGCAGGCTAGACATGTTTAACATGAATCAAATCCATGGTTACCCCTACAACCACTTGATGTGTGTCCTCAGTTTTTGCTCAGTACAAACCCTTAGACACACAAGGACAGACAGATGTAGGATTGCACGCCAGCATGTTATGTTGACATAATAATGTTTACTTTCATTGGACAGGAGTAGCGCCTACTCCAATACAAAGACTTAATTACTGGACAATAGTATATAAGACAAGATAGGCCTTAGTGGCGAAAGTATGGGGTACTACGAAGCTATTATAGCCTGCTGAAACAATGACATCAATTTTGGCAGTGCAAAGTCCATACTGAATCCACAGTAGTAGTGACGTTCAGCATTCATTGTCCCCACTATCATTTATTTTGAATCCATTGCATTGGGAAAAAAAAATAGGTACAACTTCTAGAAAACGTGCGTACTTCATGTTGTCGATTTGTCCGATGATCAAACTGCGATTATTGTTTGGGATATGAGTCGCAGACCAGAACCGAGCATCATGCTTTGCCGTAACGAGCCGCACGCTTTAGTGTATTACATTACATGCACACACACTTGTATTGTGGGTTGGGAATGAGATTACAACATGTGACTGAATGTTCTTGGAATTCCGATGTCAGTCCTGAACTTTACCGAAGCTTCGCAAAGGTCGCTACAGCTGTACCGTCAAAGCACATGGTATCGCCACCATTTTGTAAACAACCACATGTACAGTATTGTGAAAGCTGACTGGGGATTTAAACTTTCGCGATTTTTCTGTGGCAGTAAGGGATCGTTCATCAAATGAGCAGAACTTGGTAACAAGCATTATTAATCCCTGTGATATCGGTAAGTGGAGCCTGTTTCCTGTAGAATTTCTTAAATTTTTGTTGTCCCTGTCACCGATTGTCAACCCGTTTGTGTTGTTGATTCTGTGAAATACTACTGCCAATCCATGTTGTAGACCCGCGGGGCTACAACCAGAGAATTGGTACCATATCTAGTTAGGGCACTCAGCACGCCATAAAATTTCACACCTTATGAATAATTCAATATCCCAGAACTTTTGTGTCATGTGTGAATGAAAGTAGATCGCTGTTTCATCGATTGATCGAGTAAGATAGATTCTTATGGCCTTCCCGAAGACGCGGTTCCAAATTCTGCAAATATTGCAAACTTAATACATGTGAACGAATACATGTATTTTCTGTTGGCAGAATTTTGAATTGCGGTGATCAAATGGGTTGAATTACTCATGAGGGCACCAGCTAGGCCCCGCCCCGGGGTTTACCCAATCATATCAGTCTTTCGTGTCCATTCCCAAAATAAAAGTATTAGATTGGGCAGGGTGGGCCTGTGTGGGACGAGGGTTGAGAAGCAATGCTATCAGGCTATCCATTGGCTTAGTTGATTTTCGAGTGGTAAAAGCGAACCGAAGATACGCTGCACCAAAACCGTTGGGATGTGATGAAGTTACACAATTCCTAATTTAAAAACAAAAAACAAACCAATGATGCTGGTTCGGGGTCAATGTTTCGCACGTTAGAGTTAAGTTATTATTTAATCCATCAATTCATGAATTGGATGGATTATTGCGATTCGAGAGCGGGTTTATTATGTCGGCTCTTATTTTGCGAAACTAGTCGGCCGTTTTATGTCCGGTTGCGCCGAAAATTCGGCAATTGTTCTAGAAGGATGGCCTTGTTGCCGTAGATTTTATTTTTTGGAATTTTAGTTGACTCTCTTTAGTTTTAATTGAAAATTTTATGTTTTTTTGCATCTTTGGATGCCCGTTTGTCCGTCCTGTCTACTGAAAGCTATTGGGTGTGATCGCGTGTTAGCGGTGCTTTTGCGGGGTATACTTCAGCTAAAATGAACTAGTGGCAAGGACAGAGGCAACAACACATTGAAAGAGTAGGCTCATTTGCATATCGACTCGCAACCGCGCTTGAGCAGATTTATTAAACACGCCGGGACCCGCGGACGCACCATTTTATATGTAAATGTTTTTTGGGGAGGGGATGGAAGTGGAGTTTGGTACAGTGTTAATAATAAATGGATCTTGTTTCGATGGCGTCCTATTTGTTAGGGGTTGTTTTCCTTTCTTAATCTTAGGCCTATGTTGTATTTTCCGAATGTACATTTTTCTTATTTTTCGGAGAAAGAGCTTGTGATAGATTTTTGATGCAATTTCTCCTTTTTTGTAAGGGTGTGTCCGGCCTCACGTTTGCCAGCGACATTATTAGCCTATCCGACGGAACCATTTGTACTCATAGGTACTTATGGGTTCTTAGACCTTGAAAATTGTAATAGATACATATATAGTATGGAATCGGTTTTCAAATTTAATGGGAAACAGATGTAGCTGTTGTGCTACAACAGAATATCTACATGCTATTGTTTGTCTTATTATGTAGCTATTTCATTATAGATATGCCGTTAAAGTCTTGGCTAACAGGTAGTATACTTGTTCGGAATCCTTGGCTCCCGCCTTGGCTACCCATATATGGGGTGTTGTATATGACATTCAAAACATAATTTGGAATCACAGGTTATCGGGCGGGGAATCAGACCTGTTGTTATCATTGTTAGGGCCGGCGGCCTTCGTAGTTTGTGCTAATCTTGATGCGAGACCACTGATAACAGCAAGCTGTTCAAGCTATGCATTCAATCTGTACTAGTCCTCTAAACGCTAAATTTGCATAAGGACAATGACCGTCAGTAAATGTGGCATGTGTTTTCATATGATTTACATTCCTGCATCATTGAATGATAGGAATTTATTAATCAGCCTTAATCCTTAGAGGAAAGCTAGGCCGCATCATTGAACGATAGGATTTATAATCAAGCCTGATTTCCCTTAATTCTCCGAGCACTTAGCATTTCTAATTCTATTTAGAAATTGACATGTCCATATTGGTAAATAGATAACTAGGTCAATACATTACATAGCATACGCTCTAGTGACCCTTTCACTAAGAGAAGTTTGGCAGCGTCCGATCAGAAAAGAAAATATTGGGCCCGATAAACACCTGTTTCATAGCTTTTCATGAATAAACAAAAAACAAACTAAGATGACATTTCATGTTTTATCCACTCATCTTTGCATAGATTATAGTGCAAAGCAATCGACTTATACATGAATTGATTTTTCTCTGCCGCCGGACTACGTGTAAATTTCCAAGTGACACGAAAGGTTGAATAATGGTTTGGAACCACACTGATGAATGTTGATGTCTACAAATTAGTATGCAAACACTGCATTTGTTTATTGACTTTATATCGTACTTTGTCCCTGCCGCTTAGTAGTGCACGATGTTACTCCATATCAGTTGTTGCCCCATACTTGCAGTCCAGCAGGAATGACGTTTGTGTTGGTAAGACTAAGATTAAGACCGCTTGGTCAGATGTTCATGTGTTAATTTGCATAATACGTTGCGGCACTTGCTGTTGCGCGTTGGACCTTAACAGCTTCTGGAGGGGTGATCATTGTCGAATTCGCAAATCATTTTTACGAGTGTCATTGCATGAAGATATTATGGACTTAACTATATTAACTTCATCTGTTCATGGATTATAGTTATATATTCATGACTATTTTCCTCGAAATTGTAGGTTGTTGTCAACAGTAGGCCCTAAACATTTTTGTTATTAGTTGGCGTAAAATAAAATAGATGCCAATACAAATGATGACGCTTACCTGGCATGCAAGGTTTGTTTGTTCTAATTGCATTATAGCACTGTTGCAATGTTCTTGACGTTCTTGGCTCAAATGATCGAGAAGGTCACAATATCACGAGATCAGATATATATGTCGATGCCCTGGCGTTTATCGGCGAATGAGAACTAATGTACGTAAATCTGGCGCGACCTCATTCAGATTACACCCAATGAAATTTTTCTTTATCGGTCGGTTGTTGCCTAGAATCAGCCCGCTTTGACGAATGGTTATTTGAATTTTAGGCAACACAATTACCATAGTAGCCCCGTGGCCCGTGCATGTGGACGTACATGACAGCAAGCAATGATTGAATTAGAACCATCCAGGGGTTTGGAACAAAAAATACTGCGAGTCGACAACAAAATTCATCTATTTCTCAGTAGAGGGAAACTTAATGACGCTGTAAAATGTGTCTGAAAATATGCAGTATAACCTATACGGCTCAGAACAAAATCACCATGAATTGGAGCCGTAATTTTTTCCCGGCAAGCAATGTATTGTTTTGTAGGAATTCCTAATTTCCGTCACCTGGGGACAGGGATTCCCAGGGTTTGTAACAAAAAATGGCAAGAAGGCGAGGTAGTCCCGGAGCAAACCGGACTCACACCAGCGCGATCCATTGTTGTCTTTATGATGACGTCATTACAACTTTCGAACACAGCTGGTTCCTGCATAAAAATGAGCTATCAACCGTGAACGAATTAAATTCAATTCTCGCTTCAAAAAAACTCGCCTTAAAAAAATGAAAACCGAAACCCCTGAGTGTAACATGAACGACCTACTAATTATAGTTCCGTACTTTGAAATGGAAGAAAATATTTTTTAATGAAGAAAATAATTATGAAAAAGCTTACACGCACGAAAATTTTCCGAGTAGACGGTGTGTTCGTACCTTTGAAAATCACTCACCGCAGCATTAATTACATAGCGATGTTCTTGAAATTTACCCAGTATATCAGTACTATTAAGCAGAAATGTTGACTTTATCACATAAGAAAAATAATGGGACAACTTTTAGTTCGACAACTTCTACATGTAAGTTTTCAAGAGGTGCCATCTGGCATATCAAGCATCGTAGCACTAGCCCGGGTTCTGATTGGTTAATTATCGTGACCTATGACTGCACGACGAACAAGGTAGTCGCACTATCAATGTTTACGTTCAGCTTGATGCGAAATAAATAATAAACTCCACATGCGGTTTCTCTGTTTTCATAACGTTAAACCATTTTTAATTTGTTACTTTTTTTGCACGTATTGTTCAATTCAGCATCATGGAGTTAGTAAAATTTTCTAACCCTGGTTCGGCCAATAAATTCGTAATATAGTGTAAATTCGTGTAAATCTGGTCATCTCAAGTCTAATCACTCCTAGTTCGAGGTTACTCTAACTGGGCACTCCATATTGGGAATTCGTTTCGCCCAGGCCCGGGCTATGACTTGTCAAGCTAATACTAGGCATAAAGAAAATCGATATCTGTAGCCATTTGTTTATTTATTTTCCAGTATTTTTCCAATCGTCTCGTTGTTTTATTTTCTCGGGTGAACGTGCACGGGCACTGACGGTGTCGAGATCAGTGTGCACGGGTCCCAATCTCGTTCCCACATGTTCGACCAGACCGGTTTATCATGTTTAATTCGAGATGCTCCATTTTCATTAGATAGATCCTTATCGTCCAATGTTCAGCTTTTGCTTGATTAAAATTAATCCCCCCCCAGAGCAGACTCAATATGAGGAGTATAATGTCCTACTAAAAGACAAAAACACACAAGAATGGAAAGCAGTCTTTTGGCTTTTGGCTCATGGTGACCCCCAGTATTTTACACACACACACCATGTTGCAGAGCTTACAAGGTCGGTACAAAGCACATGTATTTATTACTTTATCACGTTTATGCAATGCACACCTGAGTATCGCGCTGGGTCCCATTTAGCCGACAACCCGAGTAAAAATCTCCCATGTTTGGGAAGCACTACTGCGGCCACTATAACTTGCACCGGCTATGTTTTTATGGATTCCTGAGTCATACCAGTTTACGCAGTCAGGTTATAAATGCATCATCTATAATTAATACCTGTGGTCCGTCTGTCTGTCTGTCAGTGTGTCTGTCTGTCTGATCGCGTCTATTTTCGGAGACCAGGGTCGCACGTTCCTGAAACTTGGTTGTTGTGTGGGTTGCCCCTTGACCAACCAAAAGGACCGATTGTAATGGTTAGTGGATCAAGTCATCAGGGTAATTCAAGGTCAGAGGAGGTCAAATGGGTTAAACATTGGTGTATGGACATGAATCTTGGAGGGGTGGGGGTCGATTTTTGATGGCGGAAAATTTTGAAGGTCACAAACAGGTCATTAGGGTTATTCAGGTCAAGGAGGTTAAACTTGGCTTCTCGGACACGAGGGTTTGAAGTTCCTGAGACCCGAGTCTGAGACCGAAGACCGAGTTATATTGGTTAGTGGATCAAAGGTCATCAGGGGTCATTCAAATTAAAATGAGGGTCAAATAGGGTAAACATTGTTGTATGTACGGACATCAACCTTGGAGGGTGGGGTCGATGATGATGCCGAATATTGGTTGAAGGTCATTAGGGGTCATTCAAGGTCAAAGAAGGTGTGAATGAAATGTTGGTTTTCGGAGGACCGAGGTTTCGCACGTCCTAAAAAAATGGTGGGTGGATGCCACTTGACCGTCCGAAGACCAGGTTGTTGTATGGGTTAGTTGATCAAGGTCATCAGGGGTCATGAAGGCCAAGTGGGTAAAAGTGTGGGTATGGAAAGAAAATGAGGCGGGTTAAAATTCTGATGCCGAATTTGAAGGTAACGACAAGGGTCATTCAAGGTCAGAGAAGGTTAAACGTTGGTTTCCCAGAGACCGAGGGTCGCACGTTCCTGAAAAGTGGTGGGGGGTGTCCCATGACCGTCCGAAGACTGAAGTTGTATTGGTTAGTGGATTCAAAGTCATCAGGGGGTCATTTCAAGATAAAATGAGGTCAAATGGAGTAAACATTGGTGTGTGGACATGAAACTTGAAGGGTTGGGTCGTTTTTGGACACCAAAAATTTTAAAGGTCATAATCAAGGTCATTAGGGGTATTTCAAGGGCAAATGGAGGCAAAATGGGGCAAACATTGGTGTTGGCATTGAAACTTGGAGGGTGGGATTGATTGTTGATGCCCAAAAATCTTAAGAGCACAACAGGGTCATCAGGTGAGTCATGCAAGGTCAACGGAGGTCAAAAAGGGGTAAACTTTGGTGGTATCCAGACGAAAACTTGGTTGGGTGGGCGTCAATTGTTGAGCCAAAAATTTTAAAGTGTCATGACAAATGTAATCAGGGGTCATTCAAGATCAAATGGGGTAAACGATAGTGTATGGACATGAAACCGGAGGGTGGGGTCGATTGTTGATGCACAAATTTCAAAGTCACGACAAGGTAATTGAGGTCATTTAAGGTCAAAGACTATGTTCTTGGTTAAATCTTCAACTCTCCACAGACCAAGTTGTAATGTTAGGGAAGCCAAGGTCATCAGGGGACATTCAAGGTCAAAGAAGATCAAATGGGGGTAAACATTGGAGTATGGACTTGAAACTTTGGGGGGGGTTGATTGCTGTATCAAAAATCTTAAAGGTAGGGACAAGGGCATCAGAGTCATTCAAGAAACGCAATGGCGGTCAAATGGGGTAAACGTTAGGGTACCAAACTGAAACGTGGTGTAGTGGGGATGATGATGCCGAAAATGTTAACGGTCATGTTAGGGCCATAAGGGGTCACTTCAAGGCCCAAGGAGGTCAAATCCAAAACTTAATACAACGTGAATTACTAACCATCCCAATTGGATGGATTAATGCATCATTGATGCACTCGTTTTGCTTTACTTGCATAAACCAAGTTAATATTTTTGACTTATTGCAAGTGAACCCATCCACCCATCCCGACCACAACATCCCTTTTCTTAAAATTTAGGTTATTTGTTCGGGCCCATGAAAAAATGGCGAGGGCCCCTAAAGATTTGAGTGCAAGGGCCCAAATGGCCCGTGGGACATTTTTTTCTTATTTTCAACACTGCTGCCAAAATGAAATCAATAATGGTCAACAAAACATGCTGCTTCTATGCAATCCTATGCCTGTCCTTGTGTCTGAGGGTCTGTACGAGCAAAACGAGGCGCACAGTTCGATGGGTGTATACACTTCCGGCATGAAAAATGGGCACTTTGCGAGATGCATCATGGGGGTTGAAGCAAGTGTCTACATTGGTTACTCGTGTTAGTGAACAGAGCCTTAAAACAGCAAAAAATTATTTTTCACTTGAAATGTAGACCAAGGTGGGTCAGTGCAGGCCAAAACACCCAGGGATGTGGAACCCACCATTCAGGTGGTAATTTGCAGTCAAAGGGATGTTTATGGTGCCACAGGGAGGTCAAAAAGGGAAAAATTCAAATTTCCACTTGGTTGCAGAGTTACAGGCTCATAAAGTTTTACATCCTGGCCTAAAATGGATTGTTTTCAGGTATGGATTTATTGTATTCTGCCAACACTTAAATTTCAGGGAGCCAGAATTTTAAGGTTGACTTGCTGAAGTCTTTCTATTAACAACTCGCATGTAAGAGAACGATTACCTAGAAGCTTGTTAGGGAAAGTTTTTGGCATTTTAGCGAACGGAGCAAAGTTCCACTGGGGGGTGCTCCCCCCCTTGGTAAGACGAGGGTGAATGGTCTGTTCATACTTCCACTGCAGTACAGTGACAGTGCTCCTGCACTGCCGATATATCAATCACTTCTGCTGAAACTTGATGCAAACCCAATGCAATGCAATGTTAAATGAATTTAACGTTGTTGCAGTACTGCCATTGCAGTCTGTGCAGAGACTGCTATCAATGCAATGAACGCACTGATGTGTAAAATGGTGGCTTCTCCATATGCTTGCCGAAATTCGTAAGGTGTGGGCAGAATACAATTTTGTCTGTTTCAGGTGGCCCATAATTGAATTTTCTGCGTGATTAAATAATGAGCACTCTTCATTTTATTAGTGGATACTACTGTCTAGGTGTGGCTTTAAAGCGGCACTTGCATATTCCACAAAAAATGAAATGCTCAATTTGCTCGCAAATGATGTCTTCTAAATGGAAACAATCAAAACTTTTGTGCAGATTCTTTGGCAAGGTCATATGGCCTAGAGGACTACTCCTGTGTACTGGAATTAAGGCAAGGAGGCCTATAAGGCAAAAAAAAGTTTGTTCAGAAGAAATGTGAAAAATGGCAATGCAAATCGTTTTTTATTTTAGGAAAAAATGCATCAATGCGAACTGCTTTTTTAATGCATTTTTGGCCCACTTTTTTTCAATTTTTTTCTGAAATTTTTTACCAAACAAAATTCAAGTGAGGAAAACCTAAAAAAAAAATATGCATTTTTTTTTTTTAAATTTAAACAAAATGCATGCGGTTTTTGAAAACAAACTTGTTTTTTTCTGGGCCTGACCACTGAGGAAACGATGACAGCAAAAGAGTCCAGCACAAAATATTCTGATGGAATCTCATAGCGGAAGGTGTGATCCCTCATAGACTCATTGAACCTGTGGGTTTACCACTCTAATTCCCTCTTAATTAGTAATACAGTGGGTACTGTGCATGATCCAGAATTTTAAACAAAGATTTTCTATATGGATTTGAACAAACCTTAGCTATTCAAAGAGTGATCAGTACGCATTATTTGGATGCAAAAACATGATGTTAGAAGATGCGGGCGCCATCCTCGGAAAATCTCTAAGTTGCCTGAAAGGACCCAAGCATTATTTTGGAGTTTTGGGAAGTCTAAATTAAATAGTTCTGTGGTGTTTTTCTTTGCTTCAGGAGATCAGCTATTGGTAGGCCCCCACCCAAACCTGGACATCTTTTGGTGTACAGCGTACTGGACGGGATGGTAAGTAAATGTGCAAAAAAGATAAAATACTTGTTAATGAAGGGGACCACTCAAATCCTTAATAATTACAGAGTGAGGTGGGATTTTTAAAGTTAACACAGTTTCATGATAAGGGGAAATGACCAATTATCAGTTTTAGGAAAGAGAAGCATGCAAACTGATTTCATTCATTAATTTCTGAACTTGTTATGTCACTTAAAGGGACATCGTTTCCAGAAAGAAGCGCCCCCAATTTTCTCGAACCTAGGTTTTTTTAATATTTGCAAAGGCTTACCAATGTATAGATCACACCTGAAGTGAAGAAGACGAATACACGCTTTATGAAATACGATAATGATTTGTAGTTTCTGGTCGTGCACGACAGAAAGTAAAATCATGGTTTCTATGGGGAAACGATTACGATGGCAGGCCAAGTTCAAACAAGGTTTGTGGTTTCGTTGCACCAGTTTGTCCAATAAATGTTCCAAACGTCTGGTACGGGTCTACAAATGATTCAGTGACATTTGAAAGAAATTCATATCCTAAAATAATCTTCCTTTCACATTAATGTTTAACAATTGTTCAATTTAAACGCGAAGGCATTTTATGGCTAGGCGATGAAACTAAAACCCGTTTTTAGCCCAATTTATCAATTTTTTGGCATTTTTTTCAGAAATTTTTTTTGTAAAAATTTAATCATTTTTTATCTTGATTTTAGATTTTTGGGGCTTTAGGACATTTTTAACCTCCAGAAAAAAAAAAGAAAAAATTCGCCCCCGACCGACCGACCCTACTCGAAAGGTTCCCTCGCTTCCGACCGACCCTACTCGAAAGGTCCGCTCTCCCGCCGACCGACCCTACTCGAAATGTCCGCTCGCCCCGTAAAAACAGGGTGTCTTTTTTCTTCGCCTAAGCCCATACTATTATTTACCAGTCAATTGGCATTTGCAATTACCGGATTTTGAACCCAAGATCAAAATGTTACGCATGCTCCTCAAGCAGAAATTGCTCGCGTGAACTGTTTGTATATCAGGGTCTTCATTTTTGTGTCTTCTGCAAGAGGGCCCATAGGAATTGCTTTGGTACTGTGGTCAGTTGGTGTGTCGTATCAAAATGTTAACCTTAATTGCATGGTGTATGCATATGTGCCAAGTGGCAATGTTGTTGTACAGCTTTGATCAAATGGGAAGTTGTGGGCAGTGTGTGGTGACATCATGTGTGGGGTACGTTGTGATCGCCCATGGTCACCAACCGTGCGGACAGCCAGAGTATCGCATGCATTCGGGTAAGTGTGCAGAGGTAAACACTGAATTTTTATTTGAATAGAATGGGAGCCATAAATCAACTCGTATGCACACTGTATGTTTTCTTTATTTATTTATCGTTATTTATTCAGAAATTCAATACAAAGTTTTTGGTCTCCCAGGAAGACCTGATAAAAATAATTACAATTTTCATATCATATACAGTATGTGTACCTCATAATATCAAAGGCATAAATGGTAGGGACGTGCTGGGAAGGGATGAGGAGCATGTTTTAAAAAGGGCGTTTGGTTGAGTGGGTGGTTGAGGAAGAGGGGCCGACCAAAGAGTACATGGAGGACGCAAGTGGAGGAGGAGAGTGGGAGGGTTTGGGTTGAGGATGGGGGATGCGTTGAATCGGGCGAAGTGGAAGGAGGGAGTAGGGGCGATTGCTACGAATGTAGGTGAATCCGGCCACCCCCGGTTGCGGGGACAAAACCGGATTTCAAACTTTGGTTTTTACTACTACTTACCATGTAATAGCTGCAACACATTAATGTTACAATTTGATTTGAAAGATAGACATCTGTAAGCTAACTAAATTCCCCGTATCACCCAAAGTGAATTGGCGATTTAGCTAGTATTGTAGACTTCAAATAGGCACTGGTTTGTTTTCAATTTTTGCAACCAATAGCTTGACCAATAAATGTGTCATTATAAAAGGAAGTCAAAGTTATTGTGCTTAACCTTTAGACCCTTGCAAGTGATCTATTGAATCTCAGAGATCAATATTTGATACTTTTTCCCCAAAAATGTCAAATTATGCATTTTCCTGACAATAGTGGAATCAGGGGGGTCCCAAAGATGAGCGGAACAAGCACATTTATAGCTTAGATACAGAATGGTGGAAGGGTTATACAGACATGAGTGTACATGTACATGCAAAAAAAAGTAGATGGTTTTCATTTGCACTATAAAGGAAATGTCACCTTGAAAGAGTTAGCCAAAGGTTTTTGCTGGTAAGAAAAAATTTTTATGAAAATGTACTGTAGAAATTTTTGGACTTTAGTGAACTTAAAAGTGAAAACTTAAGTGTCATTTTCTATTTATGTTGGGAAAGACTTTGTAAGAAATGAGGTAGACCTCAGATGTTAATATGGCAAGAAATTGTCCTGATTCCAACTTTATCTTCAGCAAATGATTCAAAACATCAAGAAGTTCTTGTATAAGACTTTTATTGTTTTTCCATTATTGTTGATGGAAAATAGAATCGCTCACAAATTAAGAAGAAAATGAATTGTTTGCAATTTTTTTTTGTTTTATATTTATCACAAATCAAGCAAAACACAAAAATACCACAGCAGCAGCAAAATTTAGGAAAAATATAAATGGTGGACCCAGGCACGGTAAATCTGGCTTTGCCAAATCACACTCTCTAGATGTATTGTGTTCGTCATTTTGTCCATAAAATTTTAACAATTTGCCACATTTTTTTTGTTTCTTCTGTGATCTAGCTTTTTCCAATCAACTTGGCATATGTCATAGACAGTTTACCAGTTTATAATATTTAATTCTTCACAAATGGGTGCAAATTTTGTTTGGCTATTTAAAAACCCCACAGCTGAATTTCTTGTCCAGGGAAATTTCAAAAGTACTGCTGTGTTTCTATGAATCAGAATGGTTTCTGATTTTTTTTTCTTTTCAGGGAGCCAGAATTTTAAGGTTGACTGTGAAGTCTTTCAAGTCTTTCTCTAAGAGACCCATCCAACAAACTCGCCATGTGTACCCAGAATTACAGATACTTAATAGCTTCAGGTAGGTAAGACAAGTCCCATTTGATTTCAAACGAAGGGCCAGAAAAGCATGATGTTTTATCCCATTTAAGTATAATTAGGTTTTAAGGTGGAATAGGGATGTTGTTGGGCTGCTAAGGTGTTTTTTGTTTTCAAAACACTTCATGGCCCCCTCCTGATATTAATTGTGCATTGATCCATAAGCAGGTCTTTAGCTTTAAATAATCACTTGTGGTGTGTAAACTCCAAATTACTGTATCAATACCATGTCCATCTTATTGACAACAAGCCAGCTTTTAAGCAGCCCACATGCTGTATACAGTTGGCACAAATCATGAATGGGTAGTGTTGGTCCAAACATATCCTGAGTTGGTTACTAATTCCTAGTCCCCCCCTCCCCCCCCCCCCCAAAAAAAAATCCAAAATATCTCAATTTGGAGCTCATTCTCAACCACCAGTACTTTTACCAGGAACAAAAAAAAAGTTTGCTAAACTCTATGGGAAAGTGGAAGCAGGAATTCAAGGAAGGGAGGGAAAAAGAAGAATTAGAGCACATGAAGGGGGTGGGGAAAAGAGGGGGGATTGTAAGAAAACCGTGCATTTTTAATGATGTGTCATCAAAGACATTAAAATCATACCCCTTCAGATTTTTAAAGCTTCAGTTGAAACAATTGTGGTAAAACCAATTTGCTGATGTGAGCATGTAGAATAAACCACTGCCATGTCAACTGGCTAAGCTAACTTTGGTACGAACCACTGATCGCTTTAATCACAACACAAATTCTATAGCATAACAGATTTTGGAACAGGTGCATGAGCCAAGGCGGAACCTTGGATACTAAATGCACTACATCAGCAAATAAACAAAGTGAACAGGAAAAAATTTTAAGACCTGCACTTAGGTGAAATGATTTCCTCAGGGAAACTGGATGACCTTGTCCCCCTGAGCACCAATCCTGTGATGCGCCCCTGATCACCAAGGCCTTATGTGTTTTATGTTTACAGATCACTTAATCCAAATGTACCATGACCTGGCACAGTTTCAACCAAATCACAATATTGCTAAGACCAGAGGCGCTACCTTGTTTGCCATAGATGTTCAGGTAAGTGATAAGATGTGGCACGACAAAAATGACTGGAAGCTGCACTTGGGTTTGTAGCCTGCTGGTTTTTATAGCCCTAATGAAGCTGAACAGAAGTTAATATACCAAGCAACTAATTCAGCGTGTAACTAGCTGTTAGGTCATGTCCATTACGGAGGTGATGATGTTGACAACTCTGGAGTGTATCAAGCAGAGGAATATTGAGTTCAGATCCAACAAGGCACCAGTTGGAAATTTCACCCAATAGGTCAGTGATCCCACAAAAAAATCCTATCTTAACCATGAAAATCTGGACTTTTCCGCCCATTTTAGCCTACAAAGCGTGAGTACTTAGGGATTTTTTTTTGCACGATTCATGAAATGTTCTTGTTGTTCTTGAAATTGGAAAGCTTTTTATCCCGAAAAAGTACTGACATGTGTTTAGTACCATACAGTACAGTATAGGCACCAGAGTGTTTGGAGAGTGTCATGCGCATGAGGACAGGTTCAGGGGATAGTGAGTGGGGTGACCTCGCAAGTTCATTGTTGTCACAATTCATGGGTTGAATATCGCGAGCGAAAGAACCCACGACTTACTGCGATATAGTGGACTGTCTCACTCCAAGCGGAGAGGAGGAGAATGGTCAGGGTATGATTTCAGAGTTTTGACAATTGTTGTAGGTGACGCCAGTAATTGTCACCTCCGGAGTTTCATACACTTGGAGTTCGTTGGACTATCAGAAACATGGCAAAAGGGAGTCAGTGAGCGGTTTTTACTGAGCCATGCAAATCATTAATCACTATGGACTAGATGTGACTTTGCTCTGGGTAATTAACCCCCCCCAACCAGGCCAACTGAGTGAGGGTTAATTTACAAGGCAGTTGCCAAGTGGCACAGGAATCTTGTGAGGGAATTTAGCGCGCAACATAAAAATCGCCGTCTCATAATTTCTGAAAACCATGGCAGCCCGGGCGTCTGTGGACTTGCATATTGGATTCCCATTGTCAAGCGCTCGTCACACACTTCCGGGTTTCGCGCACGTAGCCAGATTTATGTCAGAATTACTGACAAAGAGTAGCAGACAGGAATTTTGAAAATAACTGGTTTACCGAGCCAGCACAGCAAAAGTGGCATAATCGTGGCAGAGGTTGCTGACTCATACAGGAATCGGATTACCTTCAATCCGATGTGTTGATGGTATGTAACAAATGCATGTCTTTAGGACAGATACAGAAACCTCCAATAAATATAATATTCCCAATAATATATATTCATTTCGATCACCCTGTTATACGACACCCCCCAAGTGAAGTCATACCACAATCATTTTCCTTTTTTCGTCTTGGAATTCGACAAGATGGGTAACTCCCTGATTTTTGTCGAATTTTTGGTCAATGTAGCTAATTGTGGACCGAACAAGAGAAGATTTCAGTAAGCCTTCCCCATGCATTGCTTCCATTTGGAGGTTTTGTACAGGTATGATGTGAATCGTTAGTGCGGAAACATGGCTCAATTGACCAGTTACTGATATCACAAACTGCATTTTAAGGGGCGTAATCCCTGAACGATTCACATGATAAATGGTACAAAGAACTTTCCCAATGGAAAGCAATGCATTGTGGGAAGTACTGGTATCTTCTCGGCCCTGAACATTGTGTAAATCTGTTAAAAGTCATTTATTAAGTCCCTGGGACTGTAGTTGTCATTTTTCGTTGCGATAAGTCGGTATTTAAGGACTTTATACCCTGACTTTGCGTTTTCGGGTTTGTCAACACAGAAACCGCATAATGCACCCCATAGGCCGACTAGAGTAGGGCGTTGGCACCACTGCAGCCACGTTCATATCGATAGTCCTATTTCCCACTACTATCTTTATAGTGTTATTATAGATTATATATTGTAACGTGTATATTTGTGATTACCAATGCTTGTGCGCATGTAATTTGGAAATGGTCCGGCATGCCTTTCGTTATCGTTTCAAAATGGCGCCCGGTTTGTTTACATTTTATTAATTTATGCACGAGCATTCCTTAAATCCAATGAGCGTACACTTGTGGGTTTACTACCTAGTGGCCTTAATGCTGTCTGCAGCCATGGTGTGAACGAGGTATTATGACCTTTTGATTAAAGGAGTTGTAGGATTGTTTGGGAATGACTTTGATTAAATTTTCTATCTAGCCTTAGTAAATTTGTATTCGGTATCCCCGCTTTGGGCGTGCCGGGGCCCGGTTTGTTTCCCTTAGGGCCGCGGCTGTAGTGACTTGTTCGAGCGAGCGCACCGTCACGGGACCCACACCCATGCTGATACCCGCTGGTCACTAATCCGGGGAGAATAGGCTGCACCGTGCGTATCGTTTGTTTTTTATTTTTGGTCTATGGTGGTTTGTGCCACCTGGTTTGATCTGGCGTTGGACGGGGTATATCCTTGGTTTTCGTCCCCCTTCGGTTAACT
>JAMKCH010021591.1:0-21502 GCA_023653785.1 Ophioderma brevispina
AAAATATCTTAACACATAAAAATTCAAGAAATTTTTCGTCAAGATTCTGCTTTTACTTGTTAAACCAATGGCGACGTCTGAATTGGGATTTCTTGGCCGCCCGCCCCTGATTAGCACTTTTTGAAGAGCGCCCCCCTTTTTTTTTTAAATGTTTTTTCAATTGAGATTTTTTCACGGTTGCATTGGTGTAACTGGCTATAAACTGTACCTGTGAATGTTAAGCTCTACAATGTCTATGTGCGCAAACGAAGGATTTGTGTAACTAGATAATTATTATCGGGGATCCCCCGATGATAATTCAACGGCTGTTGGAAACGGCCCTTCCAATATTAAATATCCGGGAAATACCGCCATTACTTATCTACGCTCATCTATTAGTTGTTTTTATTGGTTAGAGCAAGTGTCAGTTAGAGTAATTTTCTAGAGTGCGTCACCATTTCATCATGGACGCCCCACATACTTACATTTCCATCTCTGCCGTTAAGTACAATCTAGGAAATCCAATTCTAATTACAAAAATCGCCCCTTTTATGATAGATACGCATTTTTGTAGCATTCTTCGTTCGCAGTGTGTAGTTTTCTAGACAATTTATCAACATAGCTGTGCAAAAATATCAAAATTTTTGAAAAATTGGGGGCGCTCTTCAAAAAATGTGCTAATATTGCTTTAACCCTCGTCGACTTAGGGGGGATTGTGGGTTACCCCCAACGGATGATTCGATTTCGCACACAAAAACCAAACGAATATGATCTAGGCTTTTATGTAATCATTGGTAATTGTAAGTTCATCCCTTGCGTCATTTTTGCGAAACACAATTGCAGGTAACACCTTCAGGGAGGTCAGTGTGTCCCGTCAAAGTCAGAAGTAGGGGGTGGTTGCCATCTTCTTATACTTTACTGTGTAAAATGCCCAAAAGTGATATTTTTGTTACGTAAAGATGTTACTGTAGCAAATCCACTGACAATATTTTTTTCTTATTTTTAGAGAATAACATGTGTCTGCTTTCTTTGGCACACATCATTGCCAAATAAATACCAATTTTGCTTGCATGATTAACAATCGCTTTGCAGTTCAGATTAAATTATCTTCCTTGTCCTCGTTTTAACTGTATATCTGTTTTTAATTACTTGCATTTCTGTGCCCGGTCTCCCTTGCTGTACTGCTCCTCGCTTCAGTTGCAGTTCCTTTACATTGTACCAGGAGCCCTTATGTAGCCCACCAAAAGATTGAACAAAAAAAAACATATAGTCCCATGGTATGACCACTTAAAATAACTACCACATTAAAAAAATCAGTTTATTAACTAAAAAAAAACACTTCAGAAATACCATACCTATTCACCATGCTACCATTAAAAAACATCACTGAGAAAACTGTATAGATATTAAAGCTAATAAAATAGTTTAGTTGAGTTGAAGCACATTTTTCGGGGAATTTCCAGAAATGCAAAATGGTGGATGCAATCAGGTCCAGTTTTTTACTCGCTCTGTAATAAAGAAAGATTTAAGAGTAATGTCACTCATGGGTACTTGAATCGAATTCACCGCTACGAGATGTACCATCCAGCTTCAAATGTTTACTTTTGAGGTCAGGGCCGTACGCAGATTTATTTGGGGGTGCGTACCTTCGAAAAAGTGGACCTTTTTGTTTCGAAAAATGGACCTTTTTTGTAAGTGGACCTACCCCCTTAAAATGGTCCCTTTTTTGACATTCTGAACATTTTATCACCAAAAGTTTCAAAATTTCTCTAAATGTTGGCCTTTTTATAAAACAGTCAGCAAAAGGAACCTTCCCCCTTTTTGTGGAATTTTGTGGGGGGGGGGTGGTGCGACCGCCCCCCCCCGCACCGCCCCCCCCCCTCCTCCCTCTACGGACTTCTGGATAATCTTCATGAGCAGAAACCATAGCTTTCATTTTTGGTATGCTGATCTCCATCCCATATTTCTTGCTGTATAAATGTGAATTTCTTCAGTAGGGTTGGAGATCCTCTATCGAATCTGCATGAGGCGATGTCATTCTCAAAACGATGTCCTTCAATTTGTAGCTATCAACCTTAATACCCAGCTTTTAACATTCCTCAAAGTTCCGCTACGACTTTTTCTAAGAGGAAATTCAGATCTCGGTGAGAGAAGACATCCCTGACGCACACCTCTTTTGTTGTTTCAAACCACGCATTGAGATTGTTGTCCAGTCGGAGCACTTTTGGCCTTGTAGAGATCTCTGAATGTTGAGAGGGGTTTGATAACACATAATGCGCACAAGTATCAGACATCATGTAATACTCGTTCAACACCCTTCTTGTAATCGAGTACAAAACATCAGAGACCTGTCCAATTCCGATGTTTTATAAAGCTTCAAAGAAAAGATTGTTCAACTTAGAGGGTCTGGGTCTGAACCCTGACTGGTCCTATGGTCAGATTGACAGTGTCATCCGCGCCATTTTTCTCCAGACGTACTTTGCTAGATGAGTGATCAGTGATGGTCCTGCAGCTCTCACACTTAGTGGTGTCTCTTTTCTTGGGCATGGTAAGTAATCTGGATGGGGTCATTCACAGGAATGCTTTTATTCATATAATACCTTGGCATATGCGTTCAGTTGGAGCGATGATGCAATCACCACTATGCTAACGCAGTTCTTCTCGAATCTCATCAGTTCCGGAGCTTTCCCTGTCTAGCTTTATATACAGCAGATTCAACTTCAGAGCGGAGGAGAATGCACTCACTATCCACTTTACAGTTGGCCGTAGGGCTAACAGTGGTGGATTTTCACAAGAGGTATCAATTGTAGGTTGATGATTCAGGCCTTTTCCATATCAAAAACACTTTTGTCCCCACCTCGTCTGGGGTGATGGAATGACGTTCGCCACTGCTTCTACGATGCGAGTTTGATGAAGGGTTCCTATCTATTCCTCCGGTTACGGTCTTGGTGGTGTTTGAAGGCTCTCGGTCCTGCTCTTGTTCTGCTGCATGTTGGTCTCAAGAGTCTGACATTGTTCTTAAACCACTTTTCTTTGGCTGCTGTTAAGGATTTTTTGGTTGATCTTCCCCTTGTGTTGTTACTCCTAGCAATGAGCTAGGATCTCGGTAGCCTTCTTCCTTGCCTTCCTTGTTTTCTCGCCGTCAATGCAGAGTGCCTCTGAAATGTCTTCTTAGTTTGCTGAACCCAAGGATATGATCTGCTGTTCAATGGTGATGTGCCAGGTGACAACGTGGCTTTTGCTTTGGCACTACTCAAGTTCAGAACCATCCCTTTCCATTCGAACAAGCGCACATCACACACACTCCAACAGTTAGCTTTCGGTATGTAAACGTTACAAGCTCATATCTAGTCTTTTTAGGGTTGATCTCTTCCTTATATTCGTTGTTTCGCCATGCGACCTCCCGTCGGCCATGTCCTTTTCTTGTCCCTATCTCTCATTGTTTTGTTCGTGGCTTTCACGCCCTTCGCGACAATTATCTTCTTCCGCCTAAGAGAGATGATTTGGATGACATACCACCATTGATCTTGCTGCTGCCAAATACCAGACTAATTGGGAAGAGTAGCAGACACTGAATGCAAAATAAGATGGGTGCTCGAATAAGGTGGCAAGTCAGTGCAAGCCGATCAACACAGAGACCTTGGAAAAACCTAGCCCTGGAAGAAAATACAGGCACCTATAGTATTGCACTATTCTCCAACAGTTTAAGGAACTAGCCGGCCATAACTAACCCACAGATTTTCTAATACTACTCAGAAATTCACCCTATAACCACCCTATTGCTACCGTCTGCACCATGCTCGTTATTCGGAATTTGGCAGACCTTTCCCTGTCCCGTCGCTGGCTGTACCGTTTACTGCCTTTAGCTACGGTAGCGGTCTTGCGAGATGTTTTTGAAGATGTTGACGCAAAACCGCCTAATTTAATTGTTTTAATATTGATTGATCTCAGAACGACTATAATCGCTTGGAAAATCACTGCAAGGACGCAAAGGCTTATTGAGATTTCGAGTAAGGTAAAATGCAACGATGTTATTTGTATTTTTTGTTTCCTATTGCATATATTTCCTTTACGTAATACAGCAGTTTAAAGGAATATAAGCAGTGGCTAACCATATGGGGGCAGGGGAGCAGCCCCCCCCCCCCCCATGTGGAAGCTTGCCACGCCCCCTCTTCCCGCCATGAAAATTAATTTATTTCTGCACATTCTTAATTTACATTGAAACACTAGGCCTATACTATACTAACCAATTTGATTTATGCTAGGGATGGATTAACACTTAACGCATAAGGGGGGGGGGGTGTTCCTAGGGACCATTTTTTTGTTTTCAGCCGGCGATTTTTACGCTGCAAGTATGCTTAATTTATAAATTTTGTATTTGTCTAACTTGTAGGCGCTTGCATTGGTGCCAAAAAATCCAAATCCTCTGTCGTTTAGTTGCGCTTAATTAGCATGGGTCCCTAGGAGCCCCCCCCCCCTTATGCAACTAACGGAAGACCCACGACAAAAATAAAAATGTAGTAGAGTTACTGTGATTTCTGATTTTCATAATGCCATACACCTAGTCATAAATAAAGTAACTAAATAATTAAAAAATCTTGGGAAGTATAGGAGGCCAATGGCCATATATTTTTATAATACAATCATGTAACGGTTTACTGTATGAACCTATGGTACATTATACAAGTAACCTAAAAAATATAAAAGGGCATGAGACATTATGTTGGTGCTTAATATGGTAATATAGTTCATTCTTCACCAATTAAAGCAATCAGCAAGTCTAGGTGAAGCAATTGCCATCCGAAATGCAGAAAGAAAGAAACAAAATTAGTGGCATTTCGCACATTTTGACGCAACATTAAAATCAATGTTTTGCCCATTAATTTCTTATGGATGAACAAACTTTCTCAGTTTTTTTATCTTATGTTGAGTCTTTGAAAAGCCTCTAATGTGGGGGATTTCATCAAAAAAATCCTTTAGGGAAAGTGGTTTTATCGGGGGGTCCCTAGAACCCCCCCCCCCCCCGTTATGCATAACGGAAGGGCAAACCCATTATGGCAAGTAGTTAAGTGTTAAGGGGCGCTAAGGACACCGGGGTCTTGTCAAAGGGTAGGCAAGCTATAAAAATGCAATTTTTACGCACGGGGGACGCAATCGTAAGTTGCAACCCCCCTCCCCCCCCTCGTAGATTGTCGATTCCGACTGTTTGAAAAAAAATGGGCGACCAATGATGCTTCACCCCTTGCCCCCCCCCCCCCGAAAAAAAAAAGCTGGTTACGGCACTGAAACAGGCAAATTAAAATGTACAAAAATATCACCCAACAATTGAGTATATTTCTAAATGAGGAGGGGATGTTAGAATATTGACCAAATAACCCCATATCCTAAACGTCCCTATAGAGGAAAATCTGACAATCACCGCTAAAGTGAGGTTAGCGGTATTTTGTGTCAGATCAATTCCCACTAACCCAATGGAGGGGCCCATTCGTGCGTTTTTTTGTGGGTTTTGAGGTTTTAAGGGACGTTAGGGGAGAAACTAACCATCACAATTGGTCCAATGTTGTTAACAGATCGTAGCGCCTATATCCCTTAAATCCGTAAATGTCATTTCTAACTTTTCAAAAATGACGGTGCGGACCCCTACCTTGTGGTTACGGGAAGGTGCACTCCTAATCAAAACAACACAAATACCGCTACCGCTCTTTTTTTCGGTGATCGTCGGGGCTACGTCTTTTTCTCTAGGGACATAAGGGATGGCCTTTAAATTGTCATTTTCAGAAACAAAAAACCTATAGACCATAGATTCGTTACACATTTGCAAAAACAATTTTTGAGCGAGATGCATTGATAATATTGAACAAAAAACCGAATCCTTTTAGCCCTAAATGTTTCGTACAGAACAACGGTACTAGCACTAACTTCTAAAAAAAGCAAACAATTAAGGAAATCGTTCTGTGGCGTGATGTAATTTGTTTCATTTTCATCTAGATAATAGCAGTTCGAAACCAGTGTTTTAGGTCATTTTAGCATCTATTGTTGTATGGGGGAGGGGTCAAATAGGCACCCGACTAAATAATAAAATGCCCCGTTTAATAGCAGAGAAGTTATATAGCGCCTTGTGCTATTGGCCTCTAAGCGCTTTCACAAAAGGCAGACTGATCACTGTGCCCAAACATACAACAAACCCATTTTCGCATCATTTCAAGGGATGCAGCAGATCGGGATCAGCGCTTCCCCCTTATCAGCAAACATACATCGGTATAACCATCGCAGCGGGACCAGCTCCCCCAAATATCGAATGGGTAAATCGGGTACATCAAGCGTATTTGCCAGGAAATTACAATATAGCTGATTGACAGGGCTTCGAACGCAGGCCTATACGCATGGATGAAAATACACTGGAGTCGAGCGCTTACCTGATTGAGCTATTCCTTGTTTATACCAAATTGTCTTCATAAAAATTATTATAAACAAAATAGTGATCGACATGGACCATGTATGAATGTACCATGAAACTTCCGACAATTCCAAAACCATAGGCTTCCATCTTGGGAGTCGCTCTAAGCTTCCACTCGATAATCTGATCCATTGAACTTGGCCGATAAAGTATAAAAATGCAGGGTGAATCAAAATGATCGGACGCGAATTTTAAAAATAGATTAAAATATTTTAAAATATGAAGCAGTCTCTAAATAGTGCAAATGGATTATAGGCTGGTAGGTTGGGTGATGAACTTTCATTAATATAATCTTACTATTTGCCGAAACGCTAGCATAAAAAAACATATTCTAAAATTCTAAAGCAAGATCTGATCACGTCTGTCTGGTTCAACAAAATTAAATCGTTGTTGATATGGACTACTCTGTAAATTGTTAAAATGTTTCCTCAATCAATAGAATATGATATTATATAAAGATAATGAGTTATAGTTTAATTGCACATAAAATAGGGATGTTTAATTAGCCTCATAAAAAGGTGGCAAATTACAAAAAAGCTTGTAGTTCCAGATTGTATTTTTATCGCTATCCGTTCTTTATTTTGTCTATCTCCTAAAAGTTTTGAAATAAAAGTGAATTACTCAGTAAAATATACTCCATGGCTATTGTATCTGTTAAAAAGTCAGTTCAGCAGTGTTAAGAAGCAGTTACATTAATGTCCTTGCTTGCCTGCCTTCAACTTGTCTTAATGGTCAATGTTTCTGTGCCCGGTCTCTCTCATTGCTGCCCATTCACACTTGTTATCCATCGCAGCAGGCCCGTTCCTGTACATGGTCCAGTGGACAGTAGCAGACCAAACTGACACATTTAAAAAACAAACATTCATTTTGTCAACTGCCAAATAACCACGGCAACGAAATGTCGAACTCCTCATGGCCACTACTTCCTAAAAATTCCTGAGAAGACAAGGTAGAAAAATTTATGCACGAAAAAACCCACTCCACCCCCCCCCATGACCTGGTTACTACAAAACAAAAAATGACAAATTGGCCCAAATTATTATGACTCACCCTTCAACTGGCGGCAGTAAGTTACTGTCTAGTAAATTACTAGATGCCAGGTATCGTACTAGGACTAGTAGCTTTAGTTACTCTAGGCCCTAGGTATGTCCATAATCTATTAATTCAATTACCTGGGGCGCGGACTACAGTTTACACGCCCTAGAGAAAATACAGTAGATCTAGTATTAGAATCAGCTCAATACTATCATATCAGACAATAACTTGTGTTCTTCGGTTATGAATCAACTAGAAGAAATTAAACAAAATCCGTTCTTCTTCAATCAGTATTGGTGTTTTTGTTTTTACAGTGAGAACAAACGAAATAGCGGGTTATGTGTAAATTGTTGAATCAATGTGCTATTAATACGCCAAACACCACAAAACAATGAGTACGGGATGTGGCAGTGAGAACAAACGATAATAGAGCACACACACACATGCATAGAACATACATATAAGTGTGTGGGTTTGTTGTATGAAACTTTCAGGAAACATGTGGCGTATTGCAAGAAACGCACATGGTGGGCGTAATCCGTCGTAATTTTGTATAGTTTTTTTTTTTTTTTTTTTTTTTTTTTTTTTTTTTTGCGGGGTACCCCCACTATGAAGTGCTTGGAAACAGTCTAAACTGAGATTGTGAGTGGTAAAAAAAAATATTTTAAAAATATCTCCTCAATGATTGTGTTTGTTTTTGTGTGTTGTGTGTGTTAAGTTGCCCTCCCACAGGAGGACAACACACTATTGCCATGACCATATCCATAATGCCTTATTTACGCGAGCGCGATTGTGAGATTTTAAGCTCTTATATTTTGACCATCGGTATACACATAATGAAAGCTCAGTATGAAAATTCTATAAGATTTGACAGAGTTTAAACAATTACCGACCTCAATTTTGATCCCCCTTTTCGTTCTTACCATTAACTCCTACGAACTTATTAATGACGGGAACTACAGGAATTCGCCATTTTTAAAAATGTAATTAATTTGTAGTCCGATAGTCAACAAACCATTATTATAATAATCATGTCTGTGGATTTTTTTTGGATATGTTGTTCTCGAAAATTTAGTTTTTAATGTACTGTTTTGACATTAAACCTAGATAATGTGTTCTGATGTTTTAAAAAATCATGCTTGGAATAATGAAACCAGTGACGTAAATATGGCTAGCGGCCGATGTCAATGATGACGTTTAAATTCGGAAACAGTTGTTTGTACCAGTCAGGCCAGTGCTTGTGTAAGAGTGGTGGTAATCTAACCAGGGCCGTATACTATGAACACAGCGGTTGCAAATCGATAGGTTTCTCAGACATAGCAGGGCAGCATCACAACCCAGATTGGCTGGCGAGGCGAATTTGATTGGGGCAGATTATCAATAATTTTTGTTCCAATTTTATATTTTTTTTCAGGAATGGGAATCAAGGCCAAGGCGGTTCTTCAGGGTTGGCAACGTCTGCTCTAGTGCCGGGGGAGGTTGCTCTGACTAGGAAAATCCATATTGGGGTGTGTCGGGTACTAGGTCCGAGAATAAGTATATAGCTTGCGGGGGTCCCATCACATCAATTTTTTAAAAATGGCATTACTCACCTTTGACTTACAAATCCCTACCAAATGTAATGATTCTTATTTATAACGGATGTGCAGTTAATGTTCAAATTGTAATAACGAGGATGTTTGGCGTCACTAATCAGTGGCGGCAAATGAAAGAAAATCATGAAAATTGAAGGCACTGAAGAATACCCAAAATTGCCTTTATTACAATTCTACATCGAAAACTTGTAGAAACTGTCTTTATAAACCTCCGTTTGCTTATTTTTGTACTATAAGTATATATTCAGATAAGAACACCCAGGGAATCGGGACATCTACTGTCTCAATCATGCCAATAGGAGGTCGGTAAGTGAAAGTATTTAAAACTTTTTTCCCTACAGGTTTTTTGTGTCGGAAAAACTCCGCGATATCTATATACTTAGTCTCATTATGCTCATGGCTATGACGTGTCAAACTAGGTCTACTCATTGGAATCGTTGAAACCGACGAAACATGGCAATGCAAAGAATTCTGCATTTCTATTGTCATTTGTAGTTGTTGCAGTCATGACAGTACAGTAAACTTACCGAGGTTATAAAGGCCTAGCTTCTTTCTGTCCATGTTCATAACCTTAGGGCTAACTAAACAGGCCAGCAGTTCATGTGAGTTTGGCATGTGTTAGGCAGGTGTATCATTAATCTCCACCGTTGTAGGTGCGAGTAATACTTAAACACACAACTGCTGGCCTAAATGCCTAGCATGCCTAGGCTAGGGCCTAGGAGGCTAGGCTGGCCTAGGCAGGCCCTGCCTAGGATGGATTGCTCATTCAAATTTAAGTTGCATCATGCAGAATAACTAAATTTTTAGGTTAGCCGGTAAGGCAAACACACTAGCCAGTAGGCTAGGCTGGCCAGCTAGCCTCAGGGCTGCCCAGGACAGCCTAGGCTAGACTCCTAGGCCCTAGGAGGCTAGGCTAGGCTGGCCTAGGGCAGGCCCTAGCCTAGGGATGGGCATGCTCATTCATACATTTAAACTGCCATCATGCAGATATCAACTAAATTTTTTTTTAAAATAACCTCTGGCTTTTTCGAGATTCAATCCAAAAGGAAAATGAAGGTGACGGAGGGCTAGGACTCGGCCAACATAGAAAATGCACCACACAGATCTTTGCATGATCGAAGTGGGAAGTAGAAGGTGCCCCCCACCCACCAAATACTCGGCCAGGAAAATTATTTTTCCTTTCGCGGGTTTTGCCGTTGCTAAACGCGTTGTGCTACAAGTACGCATGCACCTACGCGCCTGTTTGGATCGTTACACGCGGCCGTGATTGGTTGATCTAAAATTAGTGTGTTTTTGTTCACACTTTGTTGCTATGATGAGGCGTGAATTGGCTTGCCGTACGGTGTCTGACTTAGAGCGCACAATTGAGGAGGAAAAATAAAATATATGGGACAGAGTAATAAAGTTGGACATTGAGACAAAGTTTCTTCTGACTAAGTGCCTAGGCCTGGGCTTTACGAAGTTTTGTATCCACGTAATGACCTTTAATTTTTGCAAACCAGTTGGACCAGTGACATGACAATTGTATGATTATTGTAAGTTGTGGAGTTGTTGTGCAATGCTCATGTGTTAACCAGATAATTATTAGCTTGAGACCTAGGCTATTAGCCAACGGCCCTGGGTAAAGCACCGACTAGGCCTGCCTTGCTATGCTACACTTGTCGAATACCACCAAATACGGGTGGACATTATTCGGTTATCGTTTGCGTCCAAGCAGTTAATACAGAATCATACACGCTATGCAAAATATACACATTGCGTTATTGGCTATTGTGTGCCAGCATATTATTCCATATCAGTTACACGGTTAGTGTTATGAGGCCCCCATTAACGCTTGGGGCCGTGCCTCCCAATTATAACTCACGACATTCACGTACTGCAGAGCAGTCAGGTGGCGATGACAGAAAAGGGAGTCAAGAGAAAAAAACATACACTTCAAAACAAACATCTGTTAACACAACCCCGGTAAAAAATTTACGGGCGAATGACTGCTGCTGTAAAATATTCTTCAGGGGAGGGCATGCACGCAAGAAATCATAATTTTAGCTTGTACTTGGTTTTAACGCGTATTAAAGCGAGATCTTGAACGAAAAATTTGTTTTTTTATATGTTGTCAAGGCTGGGTTGGTTAAACATTTTTTTTACAAATCACTATTCGGTAAGAAGGAGACTTAAATACGACGTAAACTAGGGGGGCCGGACACATCTGCTGGATTTGGGCCTTTGGGATTTCCAAACGGAACAGAATTCACTCATTTCCCAAGGTCAAAGGAACCTTGAGGTCAATTGTCAAGAGTCAAAATGAAAATGAGGGTCAAAATTGTATTTATTGAAAATGAAGTGTCAAAATGTTGTTCCGTTGTTTTTTAAACCGCGGACTGTACATGGATCCAAAGCATGTGCCTTTAACCACCAGCTTTACTCTTATCATAAGCTTTTAAATTTGTAACATGGATGGCCCTTGAATTTGTAAATGATGGAAGGTCCCTTATTCATGATGTAATGACCCTTTAATTCGTTCGTAAATGAAGACCCTTAATTGGACAAGGATAACCCTATTATTGATACATGAAGGAATGACCCTTAATTGGTAAATGGAGAATGACCCTTTATGGTAAAGGAAAGGAAAATGGAGCTTTTAATTGGGAATGAAGGGGAATGACTCTTATTTGGTAAAGACGAATGACCTTTAATAGGCAATGAAGGAAGGACCCTTTAAATTGGTAAATGAAGGAATGACCCTTTAATTGGTAAATGAATGAATGACACTTGAATTGGTAAATATATGTAAATGACGGAATGACCCTAATGGTAAATGAATGACCGTTTAATTTGTAAACAAAGGACCGACCCTTTAGTTGCTAAATGACTGAATGACCCTTTAATGGGAAATAAGGAATGACCCTGTTAATAATAAATAAGGAGACCTGAATTGGTAACTGAAGGAATTGGACCCTATGTTAAATAATTGAATGACCTTAATTGTAAATGATATGACCCTTTAATTGGTAAATGAAGGAATGTCCTTTAATTGGTATATGAAGGAATGACCGTTTACTTTTGTAAATGAAGGAATGACCCTGTAATTGGTAAAGAAGGAATGACCTTTAATTGGTAAATTGAAGGAATGACCCTAAATTGGTAAATGACGGAAAGACCCTTAATTGGTAAATGCATGACCCTTTAATTCGTAATGGAAGGAATGTCCCTTTAAGTGGTATATGAAGGAATGACCCTTAATTGGTAAATGAAGGAATGACCCTTTCATTGGGAATGAAAGGAATGACCCTTAATTGGTAAAGAAGAAGGACCCTTTACTTGGTAAATGAAGGAATGACCCGTCAGTTGGTAAATGAAGGAATGACCTTTAATGGTAAATGAAGGAATGACCCTTTAATTGGTAAATGAAGAATGGACCTTTAATATGTAAATAAAAGAATAACCTTTACATTTTAATGGTATATGAAAAGGAAATGGTACAGTCTGTCGCCTTAAGCAATAATGGCACATTTTTGAAGAGCGGCCCCCAATTTCAAAATTGATAGTTTGGCACAGTTTACCGGGTTCGGTGATTGTCTAGGAGTAGGAAACTATAGCTGTGAACGAGAAGATAAAAGATGGTATTATCTAAATTAAGCGGAGTTGTAATTATAATTTGGATCTCAGATTGAACTTAACGGAGAGCGGGAAATGCTGAAGTTTATGTCCGGCCATGAAGAAATAGTGCACCAATAAGTGCCCACCTCGAAGGAAAATACCTCAACTTGATTTGCCTGAACCCAATAAAACAACTAATGGCAAGGATGAGCGTAGGCACGTACACATGGAGCTATTTTCCCGGCTATTTCACATTGGAAGCCGTTTCCAGCAGTCGTTGAATTATTGCGGGGATCCCGATAATATTATTCTTATTGCAATCCTTCGTTTGTGAGGACCAGGATTCGTTAGCTTAACTTCACAGGTATGGTTTACTAGCCAGTTACCAATGCAAACCGTGTAAAAAAATATCAATTTTTTTGAAAAATTGGGGGCCGCTCTTCAAAAAAAGTGCTCATAGTGCTTTTCATAACCTAACCCACTATATGGGAAATATTTTAGGGTAAAAAACCCCTCTCCCTTGCAGCAATAAAAAAATCCAATATTAATTGGTCCCCCGGAGGTTGGTAGCAAAGGTCTCAAGAGTCACCAGAAGGCCATAAAGGGTTGTGTTTGACGATGTAAGTAGTATGAATCAATTGATGGCGCCTTGGCCCCTGCACTGAGAGTCACTGCATGGGGCGGGGCTACTATATGAGCATGCCCAGTGCATGCATCTAAGTCAACATTTGCAGTTATTGCTGAATAGGCATTGCACAATGTAAATGGTCAGTGACCGGGTGAACGTGATCGAGTACTGAGTTGGGGTATATGTGAGTGATGACAACTGCACCCGGGTAGTCTAAAACAAGATTTTAGGCCTAATCGCTCAAAAAATCAATAATAGCATAATAGCGATCTCCTCCTCGATTCGCTGTACTTGTGCAGTCAAGCAGATAACAATGGATTTAATTGGGAATTTTTGCGGGCATTTTCTATGGCATATGACAGAATGAAAGTGAATCGGAGGCGCTCGCTTTCAGGTTCTACTGAGAATATTAGTTTGCATTGAACTACCAAGCTTTTAAGTTGAAATGTGAGTGTAGGTAGTAATCCCTCGTGTATATCTACCGCTTTGAGTTCTGGCTACACGACCATCATGTATATACTCACTCCTTGTATTTTAGCATATTATTATAATTCCAATTTTCAGAGAAAATTGAAATTGACAACTTAAAGACTTAAGACAGCCCGTCACCTTAACCCGTCACCAGGTTTTGCCGTCAGTGTTTTTAATTTCTGAAAGTAAAGGTAAAAAATAAAAAATAAATTGATACACAAAACAGATAGGACTCTTAGCATAGCGAGTTAAGACAATATCAATTTATATGTCGAAACTAATACCATCTTTCAACTTAGTAAGAGGCATATTAGAAGTATTTTAGTGCCGTTATTAGCAATGACACAATGAAATTCTGTGGAGCATGAGAAAACCTCTTGATCAGTATTCCCGCGAAATATCTACAACAGGAAATTTCGTTTGATACTATTCATAAATAATCATTTATCATTTTATTGTTATGATTGAAGCTTCCTTTTGTCAATAAAGCAGGAATTGGCAATGAGGATGATTTGAGGTGCGTATGCCGATGAAACTTTGATGCTTGAGAAACTTGAAGAGGTTAGTTAGGGGTTAGCAGTTAGGGATGGTCACAAATTATCAACTGTCAGTCATGTCAGCATGGTCAGAAACTGACAAACCAGTCTTCAATGAACTTGTTTATCTGCATGATCTGCATGTCTGTAAGGCGACGAAAATAAAAAAACCGGTTTAACGGCCGACGACCCTGAATTTTAAGGTTTGCAGATTTTTTTTTTTTAGTTTTCCAAAAAATCATGTAAAATTAGCTGTTTTTTTTTTTTTTTTTTTTTTTTTTTTAATTTGGAAATTTGTTTGTAAAAATTGTTCAATTTGTTCTCTGATTTTCAGATTTTGGGGCTATTTTATGTCAATTTTGAGCTCCAGAAAAGAAAAAATTGAAAAAGAACAAAATCGACCGGAACGGACCCTACTAGGCAGTGTCCGATTTATGAAATTAAAGTTACATGCACAATTAGAAATTTTCCTTGAACCTAGGCTGAATTGCGCAAAAATTTACATGCACAGACAAAAATTTACATGCACAGCGCAAATGTTACATGCCATTGTGCATGTAAAACACCTCTAATCGAACACTGCCAACTCGAAAGGTCAGCTCGCCCATAAACAGGGTTTTCTTTTTCGTCGCCTAAGCCTAGGGCTAGGCTAAGGGATGAATTTGGTATAAGCCTTTTCGCCATTGGCGGCGCGAATTGCATGCTGGGTAATATCCGCCATCTTGGGAGACAAACAAATCGCCGTGTCCATAGCAACGCACGTCGACCGTCGGTAAAATCTCTTTTCTATCGTTGCTTTTATCAACTTTTTTGCGATTTTCGTATTGTTTTTATTATTTTAAACGGATGAGGCCAGATCATGGCCCATCTTTAGAGGAAATTCAGCATTGGAATGTAAAAAGCTTGAAAGATTTCTGAGAGTGAGAGGACTCAAAACAACGGGTAGAAAAGGCACTGGTGTACAGTACTTAGTTCCAATGATTGTAACCTCAGGTCTGACGTTACTTTTATCACTGGACATTATCGTATCTCTGACCCGAGGTTACAACAAGATGGTCGTAGTTTTGAATCCGTTTAACAGTGTGTTGTGAAAAAAGTGATTCTCACAACTCAAAATTACCGCTTGTGACGTACTTACGATGCTCTGATCTAAAAATCAGCTACGGACGTGTTCTTGAGTATGCTAGTTTTCCTTGTGCAACATTCGATGTCAAAATCTTACGTGTTCGTGGTTCATTAATTTAACATTTTTGCCGATATTCCATGATGTAGCTGGTGTGAATAAATCTCGCCATGTTGATAATGTCCACATTGAACGCATGCGCTTTGCACCAACACTTATCGATGTATAGAATTTTTAATGGATCGATTATTCATGACAGATAGGCATCGTAGTCTCTATTCCAATCATGGTTACAACAAGACGTTATCCGACATTTAGCACGCGATAGATGTCGGTCTCATCAAGCATGTAAGAGATAGTTTTGTATGGTGCCAAAGCACATGTTCCCACCAATGCCTTTACATATTGACCCCTGACCCATGAATTTGATTTGAGACTTAGATGGAAAAAGTAAGAAAATCGCATACCTGCTGAAAATCCCGAAATTTTGATCATTTTAGTGTGAGTCAGTGAAAAATACAGGTCCAACAGTATTGTAGAGTATGTCAAGATAAAAGTGAGTCAACAGTCAGGTAATTCGGACCATTAGGATGATTGGGGTGAGTTTATAAATTGAAAACCGTTAAAGGATGTAAACAGTACAGACCTTGGCATGACTTCGGGTTCGTAACAGTTAATAAACAGAAGTGAATGTACAAAGACCCGAAGTCATGACTCAGCAGACTAGTACAGTACTGTGCAACTTCGTGTAGAGGAAAAACCAGACGAAGTTGCCGAGGACTGGCACGCTCAGGAGCATTATAATCCCGGATTATAATGAGCTTGCTTGAATGAAATTTTAGTATAAAATTGCCGAGACCCGTTAGTTGACTGACAGATGGATGGTTGACAGAGGAGGAGGGGGTTATAAGCACTGGCCCCCAGTTAGCTACTTCGAGATTGCATTTGTTGCTGTGGGAGGCCCCATGCGCAGTGTAAACAAGCTCTGAACGAAAGCCACCAACCCTGCATGAGCGTCTACTAACTTGCTACAAAGAAGGGAAAGCTTATTCTTACTTGATAGTAAATGGCTTCATGAAATTTTTATAAAGAGATATCACCAAACAATAGACTGTGTTTCTTGAAGTCCAAGTGCACCCCATGATCCCAAGCAATCAAGAACATACCCCCCACAGTTGGGTGCGTAGACAAGAAAAGGGGAAAAAATAGCCAGTGCATACTGCAGTTGCTTATTTCTTTAAAAAAAATAATTATAAACTAACTGTTAAATCTTTAAAATAATCAACATTTCTTATACTTTGCAACCATGCATTGATGCTTCATCATGACCGAGTCTGACCATGCTGTGAGTTGTTTACACATGCATTCTAAAATTAAAGGGTGACACATGGATTTTTCCCCACTTTTTTCATGATGAATTTTAGAGAGGGCGACGGGTCCTGAACGGAACCTGCATCCAGTCTGAAATTTGTCCACTTAGACGAAACTACGCCTTCTTTATTTACATATTTAGATCCTATCTTGGGTCTAAGAAATAAAAATATATTGGGAAGTTACATACATGCATACCATACTGTAACGGGACACCATTTGTGGACTTGTGTACTAAACTCAGTCTAGGGCTAGGCCTGAGCTAGGTTAGGCCTGCACTACCTTTGATTGTTCTTGATGGTGCTGCATTTTGAAACTTCTAGGGACGATTCAGATCGTTGAGAACACATTGTTATATGTCAAGCGGCGATGATTTGGTTGATTATATTTGAAGAAATCTCCAAATTCTGTCATGTAATTTCGTAGTTCGCCAAATTCTTCGCGTGTAGGTTACTAATTTTATGATCTTTTTGTTGCCAGTTTACTGTCCTGTTTCGCTAATCGTTACCCTCAGATTTTGTACTCCAAGGTTTATATATGGTATTCCAGAATGTCTTGAGTACCATTATCACAATGTAATTTAATTCCGAGCAATCATATAATGCGAAAATAGCATTTTTGAAGTGTTGATTTTACTCACGAAAGCCACCATTTTAATGTTTAGCAAGTTCGTGAGTAGCGTTTCTAGAAATTGTTTGCTTCTCTTAAAATGTCGTAATTTTCGTACATGTTTGATTCTTTTGGAAATAAAATCCTGTGAATTTTGTAAAGTTTTGATGTAGATGTGAATAAATGTAATATTTGTTTTATTTGTTAAGGTTTAAAATAACTTTAAAGATGTAGAACTCTCTAAAATACTGTAGCTTGTATTTTCACATCTAGGGAAACACTTGTTTTCTTTTCAAACCGATCAGCTAGATTACTAAAGTAGCATAATATTCCATTTTAGATCTCAGCCATGAGAGCTGTGGATTTGTAAACGTCAGAATTTTTAGCCAATCACGTTTAAGCAGGGTGTATTCGATGAGTTTTTGTTGTTACTTCTGGGTTGTTTTTAGACAACAGCGCTCAGTCGGGGGCTAGCCCCCGAGAAGGGCAGACCATAGCCCACAAGCTAGGCCAACCATAGCCAGGCTGGGAAGAGCAAACCACTCAATAATTCCCAAAATGAACCTTTTCCCAAAAGCAGGATAGGTTGACTCATAGCTCGAGGACAGCTCGAGTGCCGGTGCCTCCTAAATCAAATCTGGCTAAAATAGGTGCCCTTATGGGGCAGCAGGGTAAATCTATGCCTACAAATATTGGGTCTAAGATTAAATAAGGCTTGCTACCATAAAGCAGGAAAAATGGGCCAATAAAATTGGGTCCATACTGATCAATGTGTATCGATCAATTATTGGTGATTGATCTGATTAAATAGAAAATAAAATAATTGGTATAAATTTTAGATTAATAATACAGTTTCCTTAAGTCGAAAGATTAAACTGATTTATTTAACTGTTTCAAGAAATTAACAAAGGAATAGTCTCAAGTTTTATTTCCAACGTGAAATTTGACTTCATTCTGGATCTCCTGCATTGCTAAATTAGTAAAATAAATAAACATTTAACAAACGTTGAGTTACTTCTCTTGGAACTTGTGACAATTTTTGCATTCAGCAAATGTACAAAATAACTTGAAATTGTATGGAAAGCATTTTTTGGTGTCTTATTGATTCTTAATGAAATAAAATATCTTTGCACTGATTATATGTTTGAAACAAAGGAAGGGTTTTCCCTTATGTATTGTTTTGTCTCTTCTATTAAGTATAATTAAACATAAAGTAAAAGTGTACTTTGTTGAGTATTCATGACACGCTACCCGCCACGAATTATGAATATTCATTAGTGTTTGAAAATTTTGGCCGCTCGTTAAAAATAATATTTGTTGAATAATCTCTGAATTCACATTTGGTTGGTTAACACCGGTAGATTGGTGTTAACACCCCAGGGAGTGGAGGTGATCTTCACAATCACCATTAATAAGCTCGGTCGCATGGTTGATACCATCCACCACCCTCTGGACACGAGACCTCTGGGGTTGCTAGTTGTGTTAAATATTAAACAGGCTAAGATATCAGGCTTCGAATTACCCAGGTGCACACATGCACAGGTGCATGTAACTTCTCTCTGTGCATTTAACATTTGTATCCTGCTGCACATGTGCATGTAAATTTAAATCCCTAAAATATGCAATTTTAGCCACTTCATAGAAAGTCATTGAATGTCCGCAAATGATAAAATTTGAGCCAACTGTCAATAATCTAAACATACCAGAGTCTGATATGAATAAAGGTTAGTAGTAAACACCAATCCATGTTTATATTAGCCTGTGCATGTACTTCACATTGTCCATGTAAATTTTTGAAGTTACTTCACCGGTGCCGGTATTCGTAAAATAGTAATTCGAAGCCTGAAGAGTAGGTAATTTAAGCAAGCCTGTGGGAAATTTCATTTTAGGTGGTTGAGAGCGCAAGCCCCGGGTCCCGCTACACCATACTCATCATACTAGAGAGTTACAATTTATAATCTAATGATGTAAAATACAACCATTCCTTTGGTTTCATTTCTTGTTAATACGGAAAGTACCCGTTAAATAAAATATATTGGGAAGTTACAAACCTGCATACCGTACTCATCATACTAGAGAGTTACAATTTATAATCTAATGATGTAAAATACAACCATTCCTTTGGTTTCATTTCTTGTTAATACGGAAGTACCCGTTGACATGCTCCTTGTCACACAACTTTGAATTATGTTAGCCCTAGATCCTATCTTAGATCAAAAATTCAGTACTTATCCCCAACGACCTTTGTTTGAAAATAGTTAAATATTTCGAGTGGTAATATTCTGTCACTCATAATTAAGGTCCATGGCCCTATCGCTATAGCCTACGTCCCCAGAAAGCCCCGGATTTTACCGGAAGTGGTCAAAATTTTGGTATTAGAAGAAAGCGACTATTTTTCTCATTTACCCTGTGAAATCTTAGGCAAATAATATTGGTTTTGGGAAGTTATAAAGCGAAAAATGTGCCCCATTTTGGTCGACCAATATTAATTTTACACAGTACTCTATGGGGCTTACAAAATCACATTTTTTTAGCTCTCACAAGCACAACGGATTGAAATTTCGGCGCGAAACTACTTCTTTCAAAGATAGGGTGTTTGGGTGAAGGTCCGATTCTATCAAGATGAAAAACGTCATATCCTTAAATCGGGCCATCCCCCTTTAACAGCTAACAACTCGTATGCCAATTAAACCCATATCTACTACATTACTGTGTTAATACATTACATGTATCATGGATTGCAAGTTAGTTTGTAGTGATTTTGACCTCATCCCAAGGCAGTATACAGCTGGAGAATATAAATGGTAAGATTTAAAAACTCAAAAATAGGTCAGTGTCAATTATTTTTAGCAAGGAAATAAAAATAATTAAGTTTTGGAAGTCAAAAACAGTGTAAAAATCACGATCTGGAATATGAATTAGACTTATGTAAAGCGCCAATGCTGCTAATTCGTCACCCTAATCCGTGTTGATTGCCCGTTAAGCCTGGAAAATCGAGTTTGCCACTCAAATCATATATCCTTCATACATAAATGTATAAATTGTTACAAATACTATTAAAATATGCGGTAACTTTTTAAAGTTCGATAATGTGCGATTTAAAGCTTCATTTCGTGGTATGATGTTGGCACGCACGTCATAACAAACAAAGAGCTCGGTGGGCTTTGTTTATCTACACTTTCAGGTTGCTAGGCGAGTTCGCACATGCGCAGTTGTAATGGCGAAAAAGGACTTATTTCAGCCTGCCAACACAAGTAAATTTGGCACCCTTAACAAGCGGTTTATTCCGTTAACGTTGCGAATTCGTAGGGTGTTGGCAGAATATACATTCTCCGTCTGTCAAAACCTAGAGTACAAAACTAAAAATAATCACGAACAAATTAATAATGCGATGAATTCAGTATTCTGCTGGGACTTCCACTCCAGTCTGTCTGATATAATATCATTCAGACTGGGTTTGACGGCGAGGATGAGTCAGTATTCTGCACCACATCCCGTCGGGACGAGCGCTCATTTGGGCGATGTCGCCGAATCGGACGGAGTTGCTCATTTGGGCGATTTTTCATCACCAAATACAGCGAGGTTGATTTTTTGAGAAATTCAGTGAGAACCCAAAGGCAAATGATTCTCCACAAAAAATTATTTTGCCAATTAACTTAAAAAAATGGGCCAAGCCAAAAATGGTCATCACCATACCTAAAAATCCAAGTTGCTATTGAAGTAAATACACCCATGGCTACAAAGGGTACAACCAAAGCCTATGAAACCAAAAACATTTTTTGCGATTGAATGATCGTTATTGAAATAAGGCAACTTAAAGATAAAAAATGGTGCCATATTAGTGCGACGGGATGGAATTGAAAAAATTGATATATCTTAATACTAAAAAGAGATAACAAATTTCTGTTTTTTGCATTTTAATATTCCTTTGATCACCACAATCAACATTAAAAAAAATTCTCAAAAGGGTTTTTAAAAGTAGGAAAAAAACAGAATAAAAGCGCATTTGAGGCGATTTTTTTTTATTTTCGAGGGCTAAAAAATATTCAAATTGAATGAAACTTCCCAACGATCAAATTATTGTTGCAACTGTCATGGGAA
>JAMKCH010021592.1:0-45144 GCA_023653785.1 Ophioderma brevispina
ACTGCGGAAAGCCATCGCAGAAGCCCTCAGATACAGGCAACTACGTTCCATGAGATGAGGACATGTCCCAAGAAAAAGGACTTAAGGGAGACTTAGCCCAGAGCCCAAAATGACAATATCGAAGGCTAGTATTTCAAGTCAGATCCTCACACAGTTACAAGAGTCACGTGCACGTAAGAAGCTAAGTCGTCGGGTAGATGCAGGTGCAAAGGGCCAAGCATCACAGGCAAGGCCGATTTCTAGTGGGACCGATCAGTCTCTCTGGTAGAGCACATGGCAAGGGACCAATCACCACAGGCAAGGCGGTTGTAGTCCCAAACAGCACGGTCTCTTGCTAGAACACAGCCCAAGCCGCCAAAGTAGTTAGACCGAAAAAACACTAAGGCACGTTCTAGCTATAGTCAGGCCGAAAAGGTAGCTGCTCTAGTCAACTCCAGGTTCGGACTCACTTAGTTTTTCGTTCCGCTTCCGAGAGCCGTGACGAGTCAGTGATATAGGTAGTGACCGTGAAAAACAGTCCGGTGACAGTGACCCAAGTGACAGTGCCCAAGGTGATAGTTTGATGACGATGAAGACGCGATATAGTAGACATCTTGATGACGTGTTCGTGATAATGAACAGGCACTAGCTTCAGATGATGATGACGCGCCGCCCGAACGCCCTAGACAGCCGGCGGCACGTCCCCGTAGGCAGAGGGCCCCACGACACAAAAAAAAGAAGGTATTTGTGGAACCAGACTCAGATAATGACCGGAGAGGAACTCCAATTAGACGCCCACTATCCACAAGATCAAGAAGGGGTGGTCGCGAATTTGAAAAATCCCTACTCATGAGTTCAAACCCAAAAGAAACCATTAGGTCTGCATTTCAAAGACCTCGCAGAATGAAGGCACTTAAATATTATACAAATTCTTTCCAGTCATTCTGTTCACTTTGATTAGCCAGTTCACAAATGAAGTAATTAGTGGGAAGCTAACGGAGATCGTGATAAAAAAAGACCAAGCTATATATCAAAGAAACAGACACCCAGAGATTAAAGTTGGTTCGGGCATATCATTGACATGGGCCATAATTAAAGCTTAAAAATATTCGTGACTATTGGTCCAGGCAACCGGCCTTCAGAATGAATTGATATGTAGCACAATGAGGAGGAAACGTTCTGAACAAATATCCAGGTGGCTAAGAAGTTTTGCCTTATCGCAGATGACTGGAAACGGTTGCCCGAGGCCACAGCCCAAGAAAAAAAGGAAAAAAATACGATCAAATGCGAGGTACGCCATATTGGCCCGTTCAAGTTGTGTGGGAAACCGTCCTAGAAAAAAATTGCCGCCAAACCAATACAATTGCACGAGAGAAACTGGCAATAGATGAAGCGATGATACGCTATAAGGGTTACAAAGCAGGGGTTCACAAGGTTTTTCATGCCAATCAAGCCCACCAAAGCCGGATTCACAAATGATGCCATGCCCAGAGTCTGCCTCCGGTTACATATATGCAATTTCCGTACCCATCTTATCAAAAAGCCTGCGGACAAAGTTAGTGAGATCACTAAAAGATGTGGTAGAGAGCACTCATACAATAAGATGGCACCACTATCTTACGGATAGATTTCTATACCTCCGTTCAGGCATTGGGCAACGATCTCACTCAAACAAGGAAACTACCTTAGGGGTGCCACTAAAGTGGCTTCGAAAGGGTTGCCTCAAGCCTTAAAAAAGGAAAAAGCACCAAAATCAGTCAGCCAAGCAAAGCTGAGGAGGGGGGACATTCTACTCTTAGGCAGAACAGCCAACTACCTTTACAGTAGGAAAGACAGTAGCTCTGACAGTCCTATTCCTCCTTCACCATGCGTCCATGGACGCCGCACAAACAATCAAAAGAACATTTAGGGATAGATGGCGTAGAACCTAGGAGAAACCATGAAACTCAAAGCCCACCACATGTTTTGGGATACACACAGAATTTACCTAGCGGCGTAGGACAGAAGTGATCAATTACGTTCATATCACCCGCTAGCACGAAATAATCAGAAATGGTGGACTCCGATTTTATTTTTCCTGGTTGACATAAGCCGCGTAAACGCCTGGATATGCTCAAGTTTGCACGCCAGATGCTGTTGATATTCTATTTAGACGATCCCACACCCCGTTACAGCACATCAAAAAGTAAACGCCCTCGCCATTCAAAATTTCACCCTAGAATAGGCCAGGGACTGATAGCCCGGTTCACACAGGGTACCAAATTCATAGGACCCAACCTCCTGGACCTGTAATCCCAGGCAAGTTCGCCACAGATTGGTGAAGGAAGCAGATAATAAGTCTACCTCATGCAAATCTGCCTAGACCAAGACATCTGGTCTGATGGTGACTGTCGATTTCGTTCCAGGTTTGAGTGTAAAGCGTGTGGAGTAGCCCTGTGCCAAATAAGGAACTGCTTCATCATGTAAAGCATTTTGTAAATCATCAAACTATAAAAATTCTCGAAGATCGGCGACCTAATACCCTAACACAATAAAGAAAAAAAAGCTATTTTTCTTTTCGTTGATTTTATTTTGTTTGGTTTTTCTTTGACATTAGGATCATCACAACATGGCAGTAAGACTATTGACCTAGAGTTAGAAGATTGGTGATTCGAATCGCCACGTACTTGAACCTTTTATTTTCAAGGTAATTTTCTTTCATTTCCGTCGTTCTTTAGAGAGACCGCGAACCCCTTTTCTCATTTCTAGGTCTCTTTAGTTGTGTACTTCGAACCCCTGCTCAATTTAGTTAAATTTAGTTGCATTTTCAAAAGTATGCCGCAAAATTACTCTCCGAAAAAATCAAAATATTATATTTGGGGCTTTCAGTATCTCCTCTTTGCGACCAGGAAGACTCTAACATGAGAACGGGTTTCTACATGGCTTGACGGGCAGGTTTTCTACAAAAGAATGTGATGGCTACGTGGGGTGTGATGGCTACCTGGGGGTGTGATGGCTACCTGGTGGTGTGATGGCTACCGGTTGGTACTTGTGATGACGCTACCGATTGGGCTGAGTTGCACCGAACTTTGATATTGCGCCATATTATAATGTTAGTGGGTTCAATCCAAAAGTTTAAAGCTAAAAATCTAAGTGAACCACATTATCCATAAACGGATAGAGACATTTAGGAAACTTTCTAAGTTTTAGTGTTTGTTTTTCTTATGCACTTTGATACTGCACGAAACAATGTGGCTTATCTGATCCTTTTTTTGGAACTGTTTTTGGACTTCTTGTTTTGTTTAGGACGGTGCTCATGATCATTAAGCCACAAGCCACAAATTATCTCAAAACAAGAAAGAAGTAAAGCAATGCAAGTAAACTCGATCATATACCAAATGAAACTACAGCACACTGTTTTTGGACATAACTTTTTACAACCTTTAATTAACTTGTTAAAACAAAACACAAAAAAAACCTATAGTGAACAATCCATTCCCCAGTCAGAGCCTACGATTGTTGGTTAAGCAAGCAAACCATAACACAATGAAAACCATACCACGCGATGTTTTTGGCATTAACTTTTGGAACTTTTTTACCTGACACCTTTTTTTCCCCGGATCATGACATGCGTATCATTCACTATATGCCGTTTTAAACCAATTGAGTGGAAAACATTCATGAATGTTTTTAGTAGCGATTGCCTCGTTTCTATGTTAGGGCATGTGTTTGTTCGCTATAGGCCTTGTTTACTTTCCACCTGCCGTGGCCCGGCTACGTTAGAGTATGCAAATCGAGAACCAAAAACTGAGGGGAAAAAGATTGAGGATGTTTAAGAGAGCCGCATAGTGCCTTTAGCCGTAAGGACTTGCATTTTCATAAAACGTATGTCCTTACATGCAGAAAGGCCAGATGCGGGGTGAAACATTCATCAATCTTTTTCCCTCAATTTTGGCATCTGGAATTTGCATTTTCTAGCTTAGACGGGTTTTGGGGCAGCGTTGTTTTATTCGTTGTTCAAAGTTTTCGCTGTCCGTTTCCCCGGCTTGGTGAAAAAATGTTCGGCTGCCGTGGCCCTACTTGGGTGAAATGTTTCGCTGCGGTGGTCCCTGCCACGGAAGGTTCGCTGCCGTGCCCTACGTGGTGAAGTGTTTCGCTGCCGTGGCCGCGCCACGTGAAGGTTCGCTGCCGTGGCCCTGCCACGGAAGTTCGCTGCCGGGCCACTTGGTAAATGTTTCGCTGCCGTGGCCCAGTCACGTGAAGTTCGCTGCCGTGGCCCTACTTTGTACAAAGTCCGCTGCCGTGACCCGGCTTGGTAGAAAGTGTACTTTTACGGACCTTGTGCGGTAGATTTCCTTCATTTGGCAGGAAATTACCCGTATCCTGCTGACAAATTGTCGGCCCAGGCCGGCTTTCCCCCGCACAAACCTATCTAGATGGCACGCTGAAGGCACCATACCTTATGCATTAGAGAGTCCTGTGCAGCCCAGTATCTGATTGTAGTCCCACGCCGGTAGGCTGCGGTTAAGTTTTATGAATTCGATCGAAAATCTGGCCTGTAGTCGGCTGGGGCCTGGTTCGGACCAGAACGTAATATATCTGAGGGGTACTTACCTCTCTTACATGGCAGGGCCACGGCTGCGAAACATTTCACTAAGCAGGGCCACGGCAGCGAAACACATGTTTACCTGTTGCATCCCACCTGATCTCTAACCAGGACCAACCTTGGACAGGTTTTTGGTCAGAGAGTGTATTGTATATTGCGGCGCAACATTTTTGACGTAGCAACAGTACGTTTTCGCCACTAGTAGGTGATTTTACCGAGGAGCGGCTCTTCCGCTGGAGAGAGCTAAAAATGGACAAGTGCCGTATGGGAAATCTGGATATTGATCTAGGGACGCTTTCGGTAGCGGTTAACATTAGGTGTGTACAAAAATGTAGGCCTGCGCAGAGTTAAAAAAAGCCGCCTGTAGTTGCTGGAGCCTGGTTCGGGACCTGAACGTATATATATAAGAGGGTGGTGTGTCTGACGTGTCCGATTCACATAGCAAATTAAACGGTAAGACGGGAACCATGACCCGTTGCCTTGCTCTTTAACCAAGAGATCACCCAAGATCCAATAGGTACACTGTTGGGTGAAAAAGTGACAAGTCCAGAGCGGACCCTTCCTTGGTCTTTTAGCGTTAAGTGGTTCTGGTTTGATCCGGTCCGCTTCGCCCTTCCAGTATTTGGCGGCTGATATGGTAGTGCACTTGCGCCAACATTTTGTTCCGGCAACAGATCCGGTGTGTTCCCACTAGTGGGTGATTTACCGGGAGCGGCTCTCCGCTGAGAGAGCTAAAATGGACGAGTGCCGTACTGCCGAATCTGATTTTTGATCTAGGACGCTTTCGGTAGCGGTACCTGGTTGTGTACAAAAATGTAGCATGCGCAGAGCTAAAAAAACCCGGCCTGTGTGTGGGGCTTGGAGTCTCTGGTGCAGGTGTACCAGAAGTATATATATACAGGGGGTGGTGTTTCTGACGTGACCGAATCACGATAGCAAATTACGGTAAGACGGGATCATGACCCGGTTCCTGTGTCTCTTTCCAAGAGATCACCCAGACCCATAGTACATGTGGGTGAAAAGTGACTAAGTCCAGTGCGGACAGCTTCCTTGGTCTTTAGCGGTACGTGGTTCTGGTTTGAATCCAGGGCCGGCCGGCCCTTGCCAGTTTTGTCGGCTGATATGGTAGTGCACTTTGCGCCAACATTTTGTTCCGCAACAATCCGGTGTTTTCCCACTAGTGGGTGATTTTACAGGGAAGCGGCTCTCCGCTGAGAGAGCTAAAATGGACGAGTGCCGTATGCGAAATCGGATTTTGATCTAGGGACGCTTTCGGTAGCGGTACATTGGGTGTGTACAAAAATGTAGCAGCGCAGAGTTAACAAACCGTGCCTGTAGCGCTGGGGGCCTGGTTCGGGACCAGAACGTATATATATAAGAGTGGTTACTCCTCTGGTAGTCAGGCTTGGCTAATGTTTATATATATATTGTAACTGAATGGTTCGTTTGAGTGCGTTAGTGCGTCTTCAAGGTGAGGCTGTCCGAGATCTGGCGACAACAGGGCTTGAATGTTGACACGCCGAAGTCAACACTCTTATGTGTGATGTTGAACACGCAAGTCAACGGCATAAAACCTTTACGACAGCCAGACCCAATCCTTAACTGAGCGAGTCCTATCGCCGTGTTTTTTTGGCGTACTATTGTTTGCATGGTGAACATAATAGCGGGATACCTGTGAAAAAACCTGCCTATTTCTAACGTGGTTGACAGGTCCTCGGCCCCCCCTCGCCTGGATGCGAGGAAAGGGGATTCATTGTAGGCCACAATGTTTATCCTGCTAGTGGTCTTACCGCTTACCCCGGGTAGGTTTCTAGCCTTGGCGTTTGTGGGTACGCTTTGGCTCGTCACCGATGACATTTTTCATGGTATTTGAACGAAGGCAACCGCATCCGTATCTGCGTCCCGTGCAAGCGTGCGCGGAGTCGAGTACACTAGATGCGAGTTTTAAAGGAGTCCATAGAAGGCGGCACCTCCTCCACAACCTGTCTGTGTCCCGTGCCGAGAGGCGCGGGGCCGTACGGTTCGGGTGAGGCGGAACCAGCGGAAATCCGCAAGCGTTCTGACCGGTAAATCCCATCCAGACCCGCCTGGAAAGCGTCTGGCGGTGGTGAAGGTAGGTGCCGCCCTAAAGGGTTCCAGCGCCAGCTTGAAAAGCGCTCCTGGCGTGGTGCCGGCGCGGCCTGTTCGCTGCTCTCGGAACCGACACCTACCCTTCTCACTGTCGTTATGATCTCTCGACCTCAGATCGAGCGATATCACCCGCTCAATTTAAGCGGAGGAAAAGAACTAACCAGGATTCCCTAAGTAGCGGCGAGTGAAGCGGGAAAAGCCCAGCGCTTGAATCCCCACGTACAAGCAGTCGTTAGGAATGTAGTAAAGAAGCCCCGTGACTTACCGGTTACTGAAGCCGATGTCCTGCTGAGGAGGACCTTGTGCTGTATGCACGTTCAGGTCCCTGGGACGCTCGTTGCCGGCTAGTCTTAGCTTTCGAGAGTCGGGTTGTGATAATGAGGCCCTAATAAGGGTGGTAAAAATCCATCTGAGGCTAAATCAAAGCACGACAAATGCTCCTCGAACAAGGAAGGTGAGGAAGCCGTCGTGAAGATGTACCATAACTAAATCTAACCCCTAAGTACTGTTTCAAAACAAGAATTGCAGGGCCCGGGAAAGAGGCCATAGCTGTAACTCCGGTGATCGCCTCTTGCCAATTAGATGGGAACTGGGGCTAACCCACTCACGGTTTCAAACTAACGATCTGATCTACGGGTAGTTACGGGCGATAGTAGGAATGAGTACCCTAGTTGCCGCTAGAGAAAACTTCCTAGGACTACCCCCTTGCAATTTGCTCGTCATGCAGATGAAAGCAGGACCCTCACTTTCAAACACACCAGAGCAAAGGGATCCCGGACCCACGTTGCTAATTCTCAGATCCCCATGCTGCGCCGCGTTCGGGGCACCGGATATTACGGGCGACCGTGATTTGACCGATTGGTGGTTCTATCATGGCTAAATGCTGAGGGTTCTTGAAGCTAGACCTCATTTCTTGTCCCTCGCATCCCTGTGTAGAAGTAATGGTGGTAATAATGCAAGGATTCTGCCTGTGACATAGTATCCATTGGTCTTCTGTTGCACTGAACCCGGTGCCCCATGAAACCCCAAGGTTTGGGTTGTAGCATCGCGGTTGGAAATGAGGATGCTACCTGTTTGATCGCACGATTTTAGCTAACGTTTGATCGCACGATTTTATCTACCGTTTGATCGCCACGATTTTTTTACTAACTAGCTACTCAATAGCTACGGCGTTCTACAGCGTCCGCCTGCTTGTTGGGCGAGATATACCGCATCACCGCTAACACGTAAGTGTTTATCTTTTAAAAGTAGGACGCGGGGTTCTTTATGGCCGGTAGGCGTTAGCGGGTCTTTCTTGTAAAGACTTCTGGGTCTTTCATTGCCCGCAGGGCTTAGTTATTAGTTGGTAGGTTTAGGGTGCTGGTCTTGATGCCGCAGTGCAATTTAGCAGGGTCTTTATTGGCAAAGATCCTGGGTCCTTTATGGCTCGCAGGGCTTAGTTTTAGTCGGTAGTGATGCGGTAATTTCCTGGGGTTTTGTTTATCCTTACGACGGAGTACGAGGAGTTTCTTCCCATGGGTAAAAAGAAACGACAGTTTGCTGGCGTGGCCCGGCCACGTTATTTCTTTAAAAAAAATACAAGTCCCACCTGCAGTGGCCCTGCCACGTCGTTGTGATAAAAAGTGAACAAACCGGCCCAATTGATGGTAATTCTTTGCTAAAATGTGCTATGCATAGCCCGTAAGGCTTGCAAAGATTACCCTCAAGTTTTGGCCGGTTGGTTCGTTTTTTATCACAACGCGTGGCATGGCCACGGCAGGCTGGACTTGTATTTTTTTAAAGAATAACGTGGCAGGCACGGCAAGGTTTCAACTTTAAAAAAAAGGAAGCAAATTGGGTTCATGCAAAATATTTTTGTATGATCTGAACTTGCTCTACTTTGTTTGCAATATCCTCGCGGTAACGGCCAAATACATGACAGCAAACGCGTATTTTCCGTCATTTTCGCGGTAAACGGCCCAAATGCAATGAACAGCAACGCGTAATTTTCCCGTCCATTTTCGCGGTAAACGGCCCAAATGCAATGACAAGCAACGCATCATTTTCCCGTCATGTTCGCGTAAGACGTTCCCAGATGCAACGAAAAACATCGCGTCATTTTTCCCGAAGACGGCCCAGATCAACGAAAAACATCGCGTCATTTTACGGAAGACTCCCAGATGCAATTAGACGCATTGCGCCAAGTTCGATCTTCTGCCGGGAAGCCTGCCGAGATTCAATGAGACGCATTGCGCCAAGTTCGATCTTCTGCCGCGAAACCGGTCCCAGATTCACGAAAACATCGCGTCATTTTCCCCTGGAAACGTCCCCAGATGCAACTAAAAACATCGCGTCATTTTCCCGTAAAGACACCCCAAATGCAACGAAAAACATAGCGTCATTTCCCGGAAGACGGCCCAAATGCACGAAAACATCGCGTCCTTTGCCGGTAAGAAGACTCCCATATTCAATTAGAGCCAATGGGAGAGTCATGTGCGCTACCAAAAATAGTTGTTGACGGCCGAAGTGCAACGACAAGCATTTTCCGACCGGTCCACGTTTTCGTTGGCTCTCATTGCTCTCGGCCGTGTTAGGGGTTAATGTTTTTTGTATTGCCATCAATGCCATCAGTTTTTCAGTTTCTTTAATCTCTATTGTAAATTGCATTATCATTTAGTGATACTTTACATAATAACATCTATAGATATAATCATCTTGTTCATCTGTGGAAGGACAGGGTCCCTACTTTATCAGTGGTGAGTAAAAAAAAAGCGTTACCCCCGATTGTTTCCGCCATTTGAATTTTACAGTAAATTATACATGTGTGGTATCATCTGGAAAGCTTAGTTCATTATATTTATTTGCTGCAAGATCATTCACCACATCGTTTAGGTATAGATCAGCTACAGTCATTTGAATCAAGTATCTGTTTTGCACTCTGTCCACGGATTCGCATTGATGTGAACGGCATTTCAGCGAAGCAAATCAGTAGCCAGAAGAAATCAGCTATTTATTGACTTCATAATAGATGTGATGCTATTTAACCCCCAAAATTCAGTTCACGAGTTTTTTTATCACTGGCTTTTTACAAACATCTTTAGATATCCACTTTAAAGACACTACAGTGATTTGCTAATTAGAAAATCGAAAAAATCTCAAAATCAGATTTTTGCATGTATTAACAAGATGCATTTACCTAACCTACCCTGCAAATGATAAAGCCAGAAGTCACCTAATAAGGACACAATCGGGAAATTTAGTCATACTGGTCCGTTGGGACACTTCCTACACACGTAATTGAATGGGAATCGAATCTTGGAACCCTGCCGTTTTCTTCCTTTCTGTCAATTCCTTCATTTGAAAAAGTAACTTATGAGAGTTTCTACAGACTTATCCTTTTACTTGTAAGCTATTCCTTCATTTCAAATATTTTTCAAATCACTGATAGTGTCCTTTAATTCCAAAACCATAGACTACACTTATGCAAAAAAAAAATTTTTTGGGAGTCGCTTGCGTTGTTTGGCTCCGTGCATTCAAATGGAATCTGTGGATAGGGGTAAAGCTGACACTTTGATGTCAAAAACTCGCTCGGCCTTACTTCCCATTGGAATTTTCTTGCATGCAAATTACAGATAAGGAAATAGACATTCCATGATACTGCATAGTAGCATATATGTTATTAAAAAAATCGAAATGGCGGACACAATCTGGGTCAAGTTTTTTTACCACCCTGATATATTAAACTCTATAGATAGTTTGACATGTGACGTCAACGCCGGCAACGAAACAAAGCACTGCCCGCAGTATGCGTGAGCACCTGCAGGTCTTTTGCTTTTAACATTTGCGCTCAATCAGGCGTGATGTGGCTATTGAATGCTGTAAATCTGTATGCAACTCTATTACCACTCTAGCATGTCAGTATACAGGTGCTAACTTGTGTTTGTAACATTGATGTCACCTCATCTATAGATGTAATCATCTTGTGCATCTGTGGAAGTTCTGGTCAAGCCCCTCTGAAGAGCACACCCATATAGCCTTTTTTTAATCAACACATTTGTGTACTTGCGAGGCAATCCCAAACAAATATATCTGCTTGTTACATCTTCCTATGTTCAATCATTTTCACATTCCCTGTGGTTTTTTGGAGAAATAATGCAACATGCTATGTTTTCAAAGAGATAATTTAGGGCTTTTACCCCCAGCCTACTTCTCTCTGGCAGATCTCGTGCATCTGCCGCATGCTACTGTAATCACTGTGGCCCATGACATCTTGGTCTTGGACTTGCCTTGTTGGGCATTGGCTTGCAGTAAAACTCTCCGTAGCATGACTATGTGAAATGGTGAGTAATGTATGCTGTGGCATTTAATCCAACTTGTTGATTGTACTTTTTTTATGCCTCCATAGAGACAGGCCTTGTGTAGTCCTACTGAGATTTCTGGATTTTATTTAGCATTCTTGCCTTGACCTAACCTATGGCTGTGCTAATCGATTTAAACAATTTAATCTTGCTTTAGGCTTACCACTTCAAATATTCATGTATACTACATGACTAAATTTGTTATCCCTGTTTGTTCTCGCAATCAGAAAAATTGTATGGTTTGTTGGGCTGCATCACACCGGCCTATGGCGCTCATGTGATACGGCACACAACCATAGGTTCTTTTTCTGCCGGGAAACCGGCCGAGATGCAATGAGACGCATTGCGCCAAGTTCGATCTTCTGCCGCGAAACCGGCCCAGATGCAACGAAAAACATCGCGTCATTTTCCCGGAAGACGGCCCAGATGCAACGAAAAACATCGCGTCATTTTCCGTAAAGACGGCCCAAATGCAACGAAAAACATCGCGTCATTTTCCCGGAAGACGGCCCAAATGCAACGAAAAACATCGCGTCATTTTCCGGTAAGACGGCCCAGATGCAATGAGAGCCAATGAGAGTCATTTGCGCGACCAAAAATAGTTGTTGACGGCCGAGATGCAACGAAAAGCATTTTCCGACCGGTACCACGTTTTCGTTGGCTCTCATTGCCTCTCGGCCGTGTTAGGGTTAATGTTTTTTGTATTGCACATCAATGCCATCAGTTTCAGTTTCTTTAATCTCTATTGTAAATTGCATTATCATTTAGTATACTTTACATAATTAAAATCTATAGATATAATCATCTTGTGCATACAGGGTGAGTAAAAAAAAACTTTACCCCGATTGTGTCCGCCATTTTGAATTTTTAAAGTAAATTATAACATGTGTGGTATCATCTGAAAGCTTAGTTCATTATATTTAATTTGCTGCAAAGATCATTCACATCGGTTAGGTATAGATCGAGCTACAGTCATTTGAATCAAGTAGTCTGTTTTGCACTCTGTCCACGGATTCGCATTGAAATGAACGGCATTCAGCGAAGCAAATCAGTATCCAGAAGAAAATCAGGCTATTTATTGACTGCAGAATAAATGTGATGCTATTTGACCCCACAAATTCAGTCACGATTTTCACTGGCTTTTACATCTTTAAGATACCACTTTAATTCACATAAACATAGACATACACTTATCATTTTGGGGAGTCGCTTGCTTTGTTGGCTGCCGTGCATTCAAATGGGAATCTGTGGATAGGGGTAAAAGCTGACAACTTGATTCAAAAGACTAGCTCGGCCTTTACTTACCCGATTGGAATCTTCTTTGCAGCAAATTAAAGATAAAGAAATAGACATTCCAATGATACTGCATATGTTAGATATATGTTATTAAAAAATTCGAAATGGCGGACACAATCTGGGTCAAGTTTTTTTTACTCACCCTGTATATATTAAAATCTATAGATGAGTTGACATGTGACGTCAACGCCGGGCAACGAACAAAGCACTGCCCGGCAGTATGCGTGAGCACCTGCAGGGCTTGTGCTTTTAAAATTTGCGCTCAATCAGGCGTGATAAGGCTATTGAATGCTGTAAACTGTATGGGCATACTCTTTGCACCTCTAGCATGTCAGTAGACCAGGTGCTAACTTGTGTTTGTAAACATTGATGTCACCTCATCTATAGATGTAATCATCTTGTGCATCTGTGGAAGTTCTGGTCAAGCCCCCTCTGAAGAGCACAACCCAATATAGCCTTTTTTTAATCAACACATTTGTGTGACTGCTGAGGCAATCCCAAACAAATATATCTGCTTGTTACATCTTCCTATGTTCAAATCATTTTCAAATTCCCATGTGTGTTTTGGAGAAATAGTGACAAAATGCGATGTTTCAAAGAGATAAGTTAGGGCTTTTACCCCCAGCCTACAGTTTCTACTCTGCAGAATCTCTGTGCACTGCCCATGCTACTGAATCACTGTGGCCATGACATCTTGGTCTTGGACTGCCTTGTTGGGCATTGGCATTGCAGGTAAAACTCCTACGTAGCAGGACTATGTGAATGATTGAGTATATGTTTTTGCTGTGCAGTTAACCCAACTTGGTTTGATGAACTTTTTTGGCTCCATAGAGACAGGCCTAGTGTAGGCCTACTGAGATTTCTGGATTTTATTTAGTCAAGTGCTTGGCCTTGACCTAACTATGGCTGTGCATCCATATTTAAAAACAATTTTAATCTGCTTTAGCTTACCACTCAATATTCATGTCTACTAAATGATAAATTTGTTATCCTGTTTGTTTCCTGCATACATAAAATGTGTATGGTTGTTGGTGCTGCATCACATCCGCCTATGGCCTCATGTGTACGTCAACACAAACCATAGTGTATTTTTCCTGTACCGTATCGACCTATTTAGTGAGTCACTCATTAGGGGGTGCTAATTTTGGTACCTTTGCCGTAAGTTCTTTGACTCACCAAATCCCTATTAGAAAGCCTTAACTAACGCCTGCTACACCTAATAATACTTTAGGGTAGTTTTCAACCTTGACTTCCGAGTATCTATTTTTGTTTGTAACTTCGCAAATATTTGATTATTGTTTGTAAAAGTATACATTTCTAGAAAGTAACTTGGACGATGACCGCGTTTGGATCAAATTAATGTAAAACTTCCGTATTTTGGAGAAAAATATAAAAAAACATGATTTTGCCCAAAATTCTCAGACAGCAACAAAACAATTTGAATAATCAGATTTCTTATGTTATTTTTTAGAAACAAGACAAATTTGTCTAGGGACGGGTTTTTCATTTTTGAAAATAGAGCTACTTTTTCGCATATAATGAAACATGTCAAAAAAGTGTATTTTTACCTTTCTTTTCCAAATTGAGTATATATTGGAAAATGTCTTTTGTATCTCAAAATTAATCATTTAAAAAAAAAAATCAGAAAACCGTCCCTAAGTATACCGATTGCTATCGTAGAAAGTTAAACCTTACCTTTTACTGCAGTACTTTTGGAGTTATCTTGTCTGAAAAGTTACTAATTTTGCGAAATGAACATTGAGAAAATCTGGTTTTTAGTAAAAAAGTGACAACTTTTCACGCCATTTTTTTTTTTTTCAAGCTATTTCTTTCTCGAATAACTTTATCTTGAACTTCAAAATTTGAGTATGTTTTGCAAGTGATGAAAATACATCGTTATGCACTATTGAATCAACCCTCTTTTCTCTCCCTAACTCCAGAAATCAGAAGAAATTTAACTTGCGTTGGTCTAATTAGCGCTTTGTTTACATTTCAAATGTTATTTTTCTTTTATTCCAAGATGCGTTCGCCAGCAACATACATTAAAAAACACGCCACTGCTTCATTACGCAGTAAAAATTCACAACGCGACGCGAGGCTGCGCCTTGCACCTGACATCAGTGTAATGTGATTAACTTCCCGCCGTTAAGACCATGTGGTTTTTGTTGACTTTTAATGGTCAATAGTCCGCTTTAATGGCAAAAAATACAACTCATAATTGTCTGCATTGGATAACCTTTGTTGGTAATGTCGAACACAGTTTTGATGTTTAAAATGGTGCAAAATCAGAACTTCGAGTAAAAACACAAGCCCTAGGGTTAACACTACCCTTAAAGTGCAACGAGAGCTATTTCAAATAACAGGTGGCCCTAAAAAATGTTGGGGGAAAAATTCTGATTTTTTGCCCTGATGTAAAGCTTTCCATTAAAAGGTACCCCATCGAAAGGATTAAGCTGATAATGTTTTCTTTGGTACAAAATTGTGAATTTCTAATTTCGTATAGAGCAATACGAAATTCAGCTATGTTTTTATTGAAATAAAGCAAGTCAAATCACCTCTTCCTCTCTTTTAAGACATTTCTGTGCCAAATACAGGTAAGAGATCTATTGAGTGTCCTAGATCTAGTGGCAATTCTATTGACAACAATATCTGGTCCGCTCAAATCTCTCGTTGCCCTTAGGCAAACATTGGTACAGTCTGTATAATAGCCTACACAATGCTTTAATTTAAATTATAGGTTTTTAATAAAATGTTAACTCAGAAGTATTAGTATCCCGAGTAATAAGATTCCTATGTCTCTTGACATCAGGCCTACCAAGTGAACAGACTCAATATTTTATATTACGGTTATTTGTTGCCACACCCAAGGGAAGATTAAACCCGAAAGCTGCAAGCACAAACGTCGGGGGTCCCTCAATCTAAACATCTATACGCAACACACTTGAGAGTAGGAAAATGTGCCGCTAAACCTGATGTACGACTTGTAATTATCAGCGAACTTTTAATACAGACATTCGAGAATAAACAACCAAAATAAACACATAGGAACTATTTATACAGTTGCATTTAAAATGGGGACTCAAAGTGGGGTGTACAGAGCCTGGACCTCTCTGAAATGGAGGGGCGCATTAATTGAGACATGATTTGCAAGCGGCAATTGTGTGAGTGGAGGGGCACGACATAGGTGCATATGGTTATTGCATAGAACAAAATAGGGGGGGGATTTCTTCTATGATTTTATATTTGTATGAATGCCTTGTTTATGCCTGATGGCTCTAATGTTTCCTAATTTCTGCTATTACTGGTACCAAGTTCAATCATTACATATAAAATTCAGCACAGCAGCCATGTATAGATGCTTGTATATACTGTCACAGATGCGTTAATTGACCAGTCGCGTATTCCGCTACATACGAGGTAAACATGAACAGGAGGATAACTGATAGTACTTGTTTAAATTTGTTCTTTGATGACAGGTATCAAAAGTGTAAATCCTTTTATGTTAGATCAGCTAAGGCTGAATGCAGTTTGATGGAAATTAAATGCCACATTTTTTCCATTATCTGGTGTAAACCAGGTGTCCAACCTTTTTGACATAGGGCCGGCAATGGTTGAATCCAAAACTGTGTTATATGGCCTCCATTTTTCTGATTAAACTTTTAAAAATATGATTTTTTCAATTTTATTTGAGAAAAGATTTCTCACGGGAAAAGTACTTTGTTTACTATAAATAAGAGGCAGAAAGAAAGGGGAATACCCCTAGTTTGTTTTTGTAAGTGCACCTGTTTAGATTGCACAATAGGGGAAGTGGGGAATTCCCCAAGAATGCTAAACTTAGAAACTGAGTCAACTTGTTTATGCTTTGAAAAACATTGTAAGATCAGGGAATTTCCCCCATAGAGTTATATATGGAAAGTGATGTGATTCAGTTATGTTTATTCATGATTCCGTTTTAATGTGTAGTTTTAGACTGGGAACTTTGTGAAGTCAGTATATATTGAGATGTGAGTTACGTCTCGCCGTCAGCAGTTGCAATCAGCTATACAGTATGGTTATAGCTAGTTTTATCTACAGTAATGGTAGATTCATGCTCCACACAGTACCAGGATTTATTATATTTTCAATTCCATGTGAGCAGAGTGCGTAATTATTCTACCTGTCGTCTTTTAAGCGAAAGTGCTGGGATCAAAATAAGATTCCAATTGTGGACAGATAGAAATCGTGGTGATTATCTTGGACTGATATACTGTGGAATATTAATGTCGTCCAGGGACTTATGTAACCTTGTAGTCTTGAACTGCTGGACACAGTGTAAACTTCAGGACTGAGAAATTCCCTTGGAAATATACCTGAGGATTTATAAGCGGGACTTTGCATGCTGTCATTTCTGAAGTCTTCGCTGTGAGGACATATCATCGTTGAACTGCAATGCATCTTGTGGAGATTAGTGGACACTTCTTGTTTACAATTAAGTATAATCTTAAATATTGTGTATAATTTTATGTATTGTTGTTTTGGACATAACCAAATTCCTGAACAATTGCAAATCATTAAAATCTGTTATATTCTATAAAATTTAGATCACTTGTGCACAAGGCTCATTTGTTTGCGTTTGAAAGGTGTTTTCTGACCTTTGACGCCTACGGGCCGCAAGCAGATAATACGGGGGATCTCAAGTTTAGCTTGATTAGGGAAGGACATGCCTCAGAGGTTGGAAGTAGAACAATAGCAATAGCAATTTTTGCTGAACAAAACGATCCATAGTATACCAGAGATGCAGATTTGGCGATAAATTAACAACCAATTTTGCCTAGAAATTGGTGACCTTTTTAGCAAATTTTGAAAAATATTGGCTTCGGCTTGAGGAAATTGGACTAATTTTGAACAATTTTTAGAAAATATCGGTCTCAGATTAAGGAAATTGGACTAATTTTCAAACAAATTTTAACAAAAATGAAAAGCAACCCACTTCTACACCAAACTTGGCATGAAAAAGGATCATTTATACAAGAAGGCTGAAAACGAGAGCTATATTTGTGGCACAGTACCCATGGATTTACAGCCCCCCCCCAATAATCATCCATACAAATGATGATCTGCATGTTTGAGCGTGTGTGTGTTGGTGTCCATTTTGGCGGTGTGTGGGGGAGGGAAGGTGATGGGAGGAGGATGTGATGCTGGTGGTGTGGGTGGGTAATTGTGTGTGTTGTATGTGTTATTTGGGTATGATTCTTTTGTTGTATGTATGAGATATTTAATGACACCTTTTATAAAAAAAAAAATATGTGAGATATTTATGCATTTTATTTTTTTGGACTATTAATAATAGTCCTTTGCTATCGTGTAGAAGAATCGACTGTTTTGGCCTTGCTTAACGCACTACTAGTTTTTTAGGACTTATTTATTTAATTGCTCTGAAAATTGGAGTTATGCAAGCTATGATGTTATGGAAGAAAACTATGTTAACAGATTTTGTATTGGTTGTGTCTAAATGTCATTTTTGAAGGTGTTTAGTTGCGAGAATCTGATTTTCAGTGTATAAAATTCGCATGTGTAACCAGTTCGACGTCATTATGAAGATGCGCGAGGGTGGTGTTTGTTTTCAATATTGTACCTGGGTTGCGTGGAAGCATGGTTGGATTTGCGGGCTATAATTGTCTAAATGTCATTTTTGAAGGTGTTTAGTTGCGAGAATCTGATTTTCAGTGTATAAAATTCGCATGTGTAACCAGTTCGACGTCATTATGAAGATGCGCGAGGGTGGTGTTTGTTATCAATATTGTACCTGGGTTGCGTGGAAGCATGGTTGGATTTGCGGGCTATAATTGTATCCTTGCGACCGAGTGATGTGGTTGTGTTATGAATGTGCCTGTGTGATGCGTCTGTATTGTCTCAAGGATCTACCAACACCATGCAACTTACTCACCATGTTCCTAATAAAAGTCTGCCTCTGTCGAGCCAAAAATGCTTGTTTTGTGTATATTATTTATATCAGTATTATATAGTCACTTTTATGACATAATTTCATGATTAGAAGCCCTCAAAATATCCAAAGTTTGATCCATGTCAAGATTCCCACGATAAAACGCCATAGAGATTGTGCTAATTAAATATTCATGAGCTCATCGCTTGTTTACACTCATTGGGATTTCCCAAGAGCGTGATACACGGTCTCTTGAATGAACCTATTCATTTCCCTGACGCGTGTCGCTTGCATGACTTTCCAAATAAGGTAAAAAAAATAAATATTCATGAAACACATACTTGGCCCAAGCGATCCAGATTTCGATCAAAACAAAATATGACGTCATCTTCCCTTTACGTCCAACGGCCAATCGGAAAATACGTACGTAAAAACTGGCATCCACCTTGGTCAAGGTTCCGTTTACACCCAATAGAAACTTCCGTGTCATCGGTCTTGAAGCCATAATGTCGCAGTGTTTTTTTGTTTTTTTTTAATTTTAGGAATTTCTGATCTCCAACCCCCTCTGAATGACCTCGTGATATGCTAAGTCCCTTGAAAATCATTGACAAAGATGGGCATTGCAGCAAGTCCAAACAAGTGAAAGCGCTTGTTTTGCGAAAAATTGAATAGAAACACTGGACGCAATGTTCCCGGAACCACCGTAGGTGGCGTAGCTCACGACTAGGGCTTTGGCTGAACTCTCTCAATAAGTTTGGTTGTGAAATACCAGGTAATGACCTAAAACGCCCCAGATATCTATGATGTAGCCAACATTTTAACATTGTGTATTGCATGGAACGCCTGAGAATGGTTTCAACAGGGTTGGAAACGCTGAAAAACATATGAAACAGCATACATCTGAGCCAAAAAGTGAATTTTATGATTTTATTTAAATGACCCGTGATGTCACGATGAGCATTGGGGGGGGGGGAGATGAGCATCTGGGGGAAGAGGACAAATGATGTAGAGCATCCCATGTTAGATCACATGATTAAGCCGTCTTCGGAAGCATTCGGATGCTCGGGAAACGTCACCCAAACAATCTTTTGTCTTCAAATTGTTTAGATTTTACAATCGAATCATTATTCGCTACGCAAAGTGTAAATGTCGAGTTTTTTGGCATTTTTTTAAGTAGGTAAGGTTTAACTATTATATTTTCAACACTAACAAACAAAATCCCGCATGGCGTAGTTGGATGAGAGCTCGACCCAAGACCCGGCGATCCAGGTTCGACCCCCACATGGGGCGTATTATTTTTTTGCTTCCTCTTTCATCTTCCTATAATTAATAATCTTAGGCACTAATGGTATTCAAAATACTAATTAGATTTTATTTCATTTTTTTCCTCGAAAAATACGTGTTATAGGCCGGAACAGACCGTATACACTCGTACAAGACGAAAAGTATTGTGAATACCGTACCAAAGGGTGGTGAAAGCTGGCGATACACTAAGCAAATATTATCATGATGATGTATGATGAAAAACATAAAATCAGTAGGTGAGAGGATGCATTCCCCGTATGGGTAATGCATCCTCTCACCACCAGAATCCTTCATCAACAACAATCATTCTGCAAGCACAGGAGCATAACACAAAATTATGTGCAACATCAAAACAGTTCAAGACATGTACCAGTCCATTGAAATCCCTTCAGCATGCCTTCATTCAACAAACAACCCAAGGGGCCTTGGAAGTTATTTGGAGTTTTCATTATGATGAGATATCCATTCATTAGGATTGGCACATGTCTATACCCATCATGCTTCCTCCCCATGTGCCCCGGGGGAGGTGCCACAACATCTATAATGTACACTAGCCCCCTTCATCTGCACTGAGACGCAACATGGCATCTAGGCCTTGTCTCTAGTTCCGAAAACTCTGGATTGCTGGCCTGCTGGAGCTGACTCTGATCTGATGTAGAATGAAAACAATAAATAGCCTGTCCTTTTTCAAGACGGCGAAGGTGAATCTGCGTAATCACTATATTTTTGAAACGGTTTATCGGATATGCAAATTTTGCACATGCATGCAAACCATTATGTGTGCGCATCTTTGGGGGCCATTTGAAAATTTGTGATACATGTGGCTTAGGTAAACAAAAATCAGCTAATTACATATGCATAATGCTGTATCGCTTAAACGATACATCGGATATGCAATCCTTGCTCATGAAAACTACTATGCCATCATCTTGTTTGTGAATCATAGCTGGGGCATGTGGAGTGTTAGGGAGGGGGAAGGGTGGGTTTGTTAGAGGAGGGGTAAGGGTGGGATGTTCGTGAGGGGATAGGGTTAGGGGTTGGGGAAAGGGTTTGGGTGTTGGGGGAGGGAGGGTGGGTGTTGGGGAGGGGAAGGGTGGGGTGTTTGGGGGAGGGTCAGGTTTTTGGGGAGGGGTAGGTGTTGGGGAGGGGAAATTGTGGGGTGTTGGGGAGGGGGAGGGGGGGGGTGTTGGGGATGGGGAGGGTGGGGTTTGTATTGAGGGAACATGGGTTGGGTGTTGGGGGAAGGGTTTTGGGTGTTGAGTTGCGTCGGGAGGGGTCGGGTGCGTCGGTGAGGGGTCGGGTGGGGTGCATCGGGAGGGGGCAGGGCAAGGTGCAAACTCGGGGAGGGGCAGGGTAGATATTTGGGGAGGGTGCATCGAAGGAGGGGGCGGGTGGAGGGTACCCGGTGACTTTGTGAACCTCATGTGACCTTGGTGACCTCATATCCCCTTTGGTGCCATTCATTGTGAGGGGTCGGGTTACCTCATGTGACTTGGTGTTGGTGATGTTTGAAAAATAACACTGATAAATTCCTCAAGATGGGCCAAAATGGCCCGTCCATGAGGGATTTCCCACCTTGAGACAAACTTTTGTAAATTGCTAAAAGCAAAAAGTTCCACTCATGTAGGACTAACCTTGGTTCAACCCAAGTCTAAGTTACATTTCTTTTAAGAATACTAGCTATTGTTGGCTTACTAAGTAATTCTATAAGAGCATGCTGGGTGACAGATCAATATGTTCATCAAACTTTATTTTCAATTACTACACAGTATAAAAACAAAACAGTGATATGGAGGAGTCGAGCAAAAGGTCTATAGGCCCAAAACACTCATCCCCCCCCCCTTTGGAATACATTAACACACAAGAAACAGGGCATAACTATCAAGAAATGCACAGAAAGTGCTTGTAACAACACTCAATATTTCTTGTAAGACAAAAATCAATTATAGTCAATACTCTTGGTTCACTGTAGTTGTCTGGCACCTCTTTGCATGCATTGTTAGTAGGGTCTCTACCAAGAAACTGGGAACCAATTTTTGGACATCAAGGTCAGTAATTGTCAAGTGTAAGTTATATAGACCACATGTGCTTATGTTTAGGCCAGGATGTTTATCGGTAGTTTTTTAACACACAATATCTATGGGCTCTGGCAAGCACCAAACATTTTCCCATGGTGCTACGTCACTAGGCTAGCTAATTTAATATGCACGATCTTACTTTCCGCACCACAAATCGAGATTTTGATTACAACCACATGATCTTGTTGATGCCCTTGGCCCCGGTTCCACCAATTGAGAGTTGATTACAACATTACGTGACCTCGTTGATAATAATATGTTGCCCTTGGCCGGCCAGGTCAGGCTGCGGCATCAAAAACCTAATCTTGATCTGTTACAGGGAATCCGTTACAGGCGTCGAATGTACGGTTTGACGGTGGTGAAACGTTCAAGTTTCAACCAATTCAATTTTAAGTTGGACATATTGGACAGTTCGCCGGAGTTTACGTAGCTGAAATTAGACGTCTTTTTCGAAACAACAAACGATTCTGTGCACAAGGTTTGGTGGATTCACATGCAAATACCATCTGTTATGCACGGAAGCCCTATCATAGAACACAGTCAACATTGCACTGAGTGATACTGTGTACAGAGAGTGCCTACCACATTCCTACGGTACAGTGAGTGTGGTCGCTATTCGTAACTTCTGACACATGTATGATTTATATTTTAGCATGTTGCAAGAGTTATAGCTTAGCGAATCATACAAAATATAACAGGGAGTGGCATCGATGATGGGGGCAGCTTCAACCAGTACTCTACAGAATGGACTTGGATTGATCATTGCTTTGTAAATTATTAATTGTCTTCATAGTATTGTTTCATGTACAAACAGTGACACACTCCTGACCTTGTCCATGTTGTTACTCAGTGTACGAAACTTTTTGTCGTCTGCAAGAATTGCAGAAGGTACATAGGGATTACTCTGGTCGTATGTCTGTGTATCTGTGTGTGTGTGTTAGCACGATTCATCTTGCTGCTTCACAGTGGTGGCAACTTTTGTTTGGTCCTTTATCATTTTTCACCTTGATTTTATCATTTTCATTTTTACCCTCGTGCTGATAGCAGCGCTAGGGTATAGTCATGATGGACAGGTCTCGATTTCGTACGTGACGACGATCAGGGGCTTCATTTTTGATCGTACGTCGATGAAATTTTGGTAGTGGGCAGGGATGGATATCCCTACATAGTCTGTACATAGCGATTTCCCAAAATCGGGGTGTGTTTTAGCCGTTTGGAGCGGTTTTCGGGCTTTGGATTTTTTTAGAATTGGAGGGAAATTGGTAATATGCCGTGAAGCCACGACCATGCGCCGTGCATTTTAGATTACGCCCTGCCGAGGTCTGGCAATAGGCAAAGTATTCTTGCCGCATTCTTCTCTGGTTCTATTAGACCTCGATCGAGTCCTCTGGCGAGCATCAAAACATTTTCCCACGGTGCTACGGCACTGTTGGCACTAGGCTAGCTAATTTAATATGCACGATCTTACTTTCCGCACCGCCGTAGTCATGGGGAGGGTGGCGCCAATCGATTTGTCGATTTCAACCACATGATCTCGTTGATTCTGCCCTTGGTCCCGGTTCCACCAATGGAGAGTCGATTACAACATTACGTGACCTCGTTGATAAAAATATGTCGGCCAGGTCAGGCTATGGCATCAATAACCTAATCTTGATCTGTTAATTACAGGGAGTCCTTTACAGGCGTCGTATGTACGGTTTGGCGGTTGTGAAACATTCAAATTTCAACCAATTCAATTTTAAGTCGGGACATACTACTAGTATTGGATCGTTCACCGGAGTTTACGTAGCTGAATTTAGATGTCTTTTTCGAAACAACAAATGGACAATTTTGATTAGGACAAAAACAATGATTCTGAGCACAAGGTTTGGTGGATTCACATGCAAATACAATTATGCATGGAGGGCTGTCACAATGCCATTTCAGTGTATTAGAAAATTTTTCCATAGGGTTTGTACAGATGCGCAGAAGACAAGTTCTCGGTTACGACTGCCATTTTCTGTGCATTCTGCGCATGAAAATGTGTTTCAGACCGAGGTCATTACATTTGCCGATTGGTTAAACTGTAATTTATGTACGATGATTTTTTTTTTGATTGGCTAACGTGGTACTGCAGCAGTTTATGAATGGAGAGTCCCATCATTTTAGTACATTCACCCGGGGTGTAATTGCCCACATAATTGTAAATTTGGTATGGTGCCGCGTCATCTGCTGCGGCGGGGGTTTCCCCAAGAATGTGTCATCGTGTTTATGAACTTTCACTCATGCGAAATAAATGAAAACAGTAACTGCAAATTTCGGGATTTATGCAACATGAAAGTGGCAAATTCATCATGGAATTTTATCATTTGCTGAGTGTACTTGGAAAAATGTCAATACTTGATTAAGACGGGAGTGATTTTTTTCGGGGATTTTTTGCGCATCCAGCTGGACGCGTTAGCTCAATCAAAATGTAATTTTATGCGTCTGAAATGGCAAAAAGAGCATCCTGGACGCCAAAACGCAACTTAGTGTGACCCCTGTCCATGGGCTATATGTCAATTGACCTCTAATGACCCTACTGACCTATGGCCCTACATGACATATGGCCCTACATGACCTATGGCCCTACAACTACGCATTCCCTTACCATCCCAATTGATGGGTTACTGCATCGTTGATGCACTCGTTAAAAAATCTTTAAAACTACATTTCTTTGGCACATACGAGGCTACGGCCACCAAAGTTACTCAAAAAGAACCACTGGCTAAGACTTAATGTGGGACCTTTGATGACTTCTATGTGACCTTTGACCCAATTTCATTAAGGGCCCTTGTCGAATTGGCCAGACCCAGCCAGGCCAAGAATGGCTCCCGCCATACTCGGCCCTGTGTTCTTTTGTTCTCTGGCTTGCAAATGGCTTGGCTGCTCATACAGCATGTCAAGAAGTAGTTTGTGGCTCCCGCCTTCGTGTGCAGGTCATCCACGCGAAACTCATTATAGTGTAATTATTCATGGGTCATGGAAGTAGGGAGGAAACTCCAAATCATCGCACACATGTGTGGTCATGCATGTTTGTTTTGTTTGGTCAGGCTCGCGATCGAGTCTTGCACTAACAATATTGATTTGTACAAAATGGGCTGTGAGCATCGTAATTTTTGTTGGGGTTGCCAATGAGTTGGTCGTAGTCGCATTGTATCCTCACATCGTGTATGTTGCTTTCAGGGAATTTAATTCTCATCTTCGCTGTGTATATTATTGGTCTCATCAGAGTTAAGTCTTTTATTTTCTAATGTTAATGTAAAACCGTGTATTCGGAAGACAAATATGAAATTCTTGGAACAAAGTTAAAGCATGCCGCGCCGGGACTTTGCTTATCTGCGGGGCCAACAAAATTTAGCCAAGCTTTACCCGAATTTCATGTCTATTTTTAAATCTCCCTGTAGGCTCCTATGCCACTTTCTCATCTATAACGGGAAATATCAAGCACAGTAAATAAATGTAAAAATTATATACATGCGATGTTCCACATGGTCTTATTTTTAATTCACAAAAAAAAGCACGGTCCTTAGGCAAAAAAAAAATTGTTTGTCCTCATCCGACCGACCCTAATTTTGGAAATCAGGAAAAAGTTGTTTTTTTTTTCCTTTTACTGTGCAAAAGAATACCGACCCTTTTTTTTTCAATTTTAACTTTCTGAAATGTAAAAAAGATGATGTTTAAACAGTTTCTTAGCATGTTAGTTGGGTTTCATAATGTACAAAGATGCATTTTTGAGTAAGAATCAACTTGATTTTTAGTGTTTGATTAACTTATTAATAGAAACAAACATGTTTCAATACAGTTTGCTATTGACATTAAAAAAAAGAAGTTTTTCCGACCGACCGACCCAACTCTAAAAAGTCATCTATGGACAATCAAACAATTTTTTTTTTGGCCTTAAATACAGCCAGTTTGCAAAATCCGTTTCGAAGTACCTTCGGTGCATGCCGTAAGCGACACATCAAATAACTCAATGTACAGAGCGAAATTGTTTAGCGATTGTTTATTAGAATACTGAGATGCAATCCCGCAAATGTTTTATCAATATTATGCTCTGAACACGGCATTGCCTCAGGTTCTCAGAAGTTAATGAACTGAATATTAATAGGCTCATTGCATGAAAATACAAAATTTAATTATTATAGAGAAGTAACATTAAACTTACGCCTCACAACTTGTTTAATGTTTCGCAAAAAGTATAATCATGACATGCAGCTAGATCAATATACAGTCGAAGCTGGTTAATCGGGATCCTGATACAGGGGATTTTCTGATAATTGACATGCTGAATCGGGAAACCGTTTCTGTGTGTGTAAAATTCACCTTTTTATTGGGACACTCCATCTGATAATCGGGACATTTTTGACCTGGTAATACATAGATTTGAAAAAAAACTACTGAAAGTGGGACATTTTGACTGAAAAAATGTATGCTTTCATTTATATTTAGAACTTGTGTCATGTTTTTAATGTGCACATACATTTTTACCCTTTCTCATTGGCATACATATTCCTAAAAGCTATAACAAACATTAATTGTGTTGTGCAGGTTAACATTTATTATAAATATGCCCTAATATCTTTGGCTCCTAGTGTCTATGTGTACTTTTCTTAATCGGGATTTCTGGTTAATCGGGACATTTTCTCTACTCCCGAGGTGTCCCGATTAAGCGGTGTCAACTGTATAATTATAGATTATTCCACCAAACGGCTGGCAGAAAAAATATTTTAATGGGATAAAATTACTCATCAGGTTCAAAGAATCCAGAGGTATAGAAAAAAAAAAAATACATTAAATCCAATATACAGTTTCACTCAATGTTTATCGACTAAGCACCGTGTTCATTAGCATGGAGGTTTTTTATATAACATCAAGTCCATGGGTGTCATAATGAGATGGCTATTCTCTCAATGGTTACATGACTGCAACCATTCAATCTCAATGAATTCCTTTATTCCCAGCTTGTGCCGTTTGAAGTGCCTCATGATAAAAAAATATTGATTCTAAAGCCAGTCGTATAATGCTATAGTTGGCATCAAATACACTCCACTGGCAAGTTTATAGCTACAACCGAGTTTAAGGAAAGACGGAGAAGGAACGCCAATACAGAAACAAAACGAAAAAAAAACATGTTTTCCATAAACCAATTTACACAATTGTTAAAAAAAAAACAAAAACAAAAATATGTACGCGAAGAGAATTTTATCAAAAAAAAACTATTTCAAGTGATAGGCGTTTAATGGGAAAAAATATGACTGGCAAGCCATTGAGTTAATGCAGGAATTCCCACCTGTATATTTGCATTTCAAAGGTGATGCTCCTCCATATAGTGCGCAAGCGTGATAATGCCAAAATTAGTCACCTCGGGGCATGACTTGTCCGAATGTCACACTCGAGGGGTTACGGCCACGTGGAAAAGTTTGTGAAGTTTGAAACTTTGTAGTGGGGCTTTGCAGCTGCAGAAAACAAAAATCTTTACCATTGCAGCGGTAAAAACAATTATGCCCGACCAACTTCCTTGATCCCTTGATAAGCTTTGGTGTGCTGAAATCTTTCGTCCCAGTCATAAAATAATGAAGAACTGTCCAAATTTAAAATCACTTTTGACACTGCACTAGAGCCATCCAAAATGTAGCGACAATAATACTACTTGGGATGAGCTTAAAGCAATTTTAGCACATTTTTGAAGAGCGCCTCAATTTTTCAAAAATTGAGATTCTTACCCGGTTGCATGGTAACGGCTAGTAAACTATACCGTGAAATGGTTAAGCTCGAAAAATGTCGTGTCCACAAATCAAAGGATTTAGTATTAGAAAATTACTACCGGGATCACGACTAAATTCAAAGGCTGCTGGAAACGGGCCTTCCAATGTGAAATAGCCGGGAATAGCGCTATGTACATATCTACAGTCATCCATTAGTTGTTTGTATTGGTGTCAGGCAGTCAAGTTAGGGTTATTTCTGAGTGGCACTATTCAGAATGGACGGACATAAACGTAGCATTTCCAGCTTCGACGGTAAGTCCAATCTGGGATCCCAATTTTAATTACAAAATTGCTTATTATATGATAAATACACATTTTTTAGCATTCTCGTTTGCAGGTATAGTTTCGTAGACAATTACCAACATAACTCTGCAAAAATATCAAATTTTGAAAATTGGGGGCGCTCTTAAAAAAATGTGCTAATATTGCTTTAACCCTTTGGGAACTGGCCAGTTTTGTATACGTTTGTAACACATAATTCAGTAGCTTTAGAGGTGGCCTTCCAAATGTTTGCAGGTGATCTGGAAAGCCATCTAAAACACCAACAAGGCCTATAGGCTTGTTTCGACCCATTTCAATACATTTTTCATGCTAATTCTGAATGTGCCCAGGAAAATGAAGACTTTTTACATTTTTGAAGCCAAATTGACATGTAGTAATTTTGATCGGCGACTTTAGTCGCCGTTAGTTCTCAAAGGATTAACTTGAGATTAGGGAGGGCGCACTGATGATTCTGAAAATATTCACTTGGATTTTGCACGGCAATGTGTCGTATACGAATGCGCGGGTGTGTGTGTTTTCTTTCCTTTTTTCCCATTTGCTTGATTTTATTTTCGCTTGTGTAAGTGTGCGTTGTTGCTCTGTGTGTTTGTGCGTGGTTTTTACAGAAATTGATCCGTATATTTCTTACTATCTTACTGACATAGCAGGTCGGTCGATGCAAAATGTAACAAGAAAGTGTTTTTTACAGAAATTGATCCATATATTTCTTACTATCTTACTGACATTGACATTGTAGGTCGGTCGGTGCAAAATGAAAAAAAAAACCTCGTTTTAGCTCATTTTAGGTTGTTTGTAGTTCATCCGAGCAAAAAAATTTTGTTTTACTTGTGGAACTCATCTTTATAGGCCAGCTGAGATCGTAATTTGGGGTTAAAAACACGTCAAACTTTTTTTGACCCATTTCTATTGGACACGACCCGGTAATCATCTGGTGTGAATTTAGAACCCGTGGGCACTCCTGTATGGAGCCTGGAAGCATTCAAAATAGCCTTTACTGTGTGTTGGTATAGGAAATACATACTTTTAGATGGCTTTTTCTCAAGAAAATTGTTTGACCAAAAACAATTTCAATTTTGACTTGAAAAATCATATCAGAAGGTACGATTTATAACTTATAAAAAAAACAAAAACGTAAGCCTTTATCTTTGTTATGGTGTCTGAGACCTTTTGTTGAAATTGCCTAAATTTATTAAATTTACAAACTGTGTCCTGGGTCTACTGAAAAATTGGTCCGATGAACAGCACCTTCATGCTGCAAATGCAAGCGTTCCAAATGTTTGCAGGTGATCTGGAAAGCCATCTAAAACACCAACAAGGCCTATAGGCTTGTTTCGACCCATTTCAATACATTTTTCATGCTAATTCTGAATGTGCCCAGGAAAATGAAGACTTTACATTTTTGAAGCCAAATTGACATATAGTAATTTTGATCGGTCGCCGTTAGTTCTCAAAGGATTAAGATGAAGTGGCTGTATGCTCTTGTTACCATGGTTACAGTTTCGGCTAAGTATCCAAATTTGGCTAAATATGAAACAGGTGGGGTGCGTGTTCGTTGGAACATGCTTGTTTATAATTTATAGAATGTGCTGCTTGGAGGATGTTACGACGTATAAATATGATTTTGTTTACATGTGAATACACCTATGTGCCGTGTATTTTAGTGTAAGAATATATTTGGTGGATGTTGTGTATTGAATAAAAAGTTTGAAAATAATGTCTGGTGTTTTATTTTGGGATTTCTTTTATTATTTTATAAACTTCTGTTTAGAAGATAAGGTAGTCCTGAAAAGGACTGTTTATGTAAGAGAAGCAAAAATTTAGTAGTCAATGTGGTAGCCTTTTCCCTTTGTGACACAAAGTCGATGCAGGTTTCATCGTGTTATCAGTGAGATGAGTGATGTTGAATATTATGCCGTCTAGATGTTCCCAAGAATATTTTACCTCTGAAACAAGTTCAACTTGAATTCTCATCTCGTTCCATATATTTTCAATAGTTCAGTGGACTATTTGGCCATTCCAGAACCTTAAAGCCAACGCTTGACAGTAGGTCGCCCCGAGAGATGTTCTGAACTGAGTCGAGAGCAGATAAACATATTTGCATTGATGGCTTGAACGGTGATCTCACGATGTAGCTTCTGTGCCCGTCATTCCCATGGTCATTGCTTTTGGTCTACCATGGCCATATCTCTTCTCGTTTTCCATCATGCCACGCTCTTCAAACTTCTTTAGATTGTAGTGAACAGTGGCGTAACCAGTGGGGGGCCGGGGGGGGCAAGTTGCCCCCCCGGACACCAAAAAATCGGGAAGGGGAGCCAAGAAATGGGAAGGAAAAAAAGGGAGAAGAAGAGAAAAAGAGAGAAAGAAATAGAGGGAAAGAAGAAAAAAGGGTAAAAAGATAAAGTAAAAGAGGGAAAGAGAAGAAGAAAGGGGAAAAGAAAAGGGAAAGAGGGAAGAAGAGGAAAAGAAAGAGGGAAGAAGCTAGAGGGAAGGGGAAAATTTGGGGGGACTGTTACATCTTCCCCCCCTCCCCCGCTCTTCAGAATTTCGAACCGACTGGAAAAAATATGGGTCTACCCAGCGAGCGCAGCGAGCCGGAAAAATTGGCGTATGAAAAATCAGCAAACTTCTTAAGTCTTGCCCCCCGGAGGCTCAGGTCTGGTTACGCCCCTGGTAGTGAACAGTGGACTCTGCAATTCTAAGATGATTGCGAATCAAAAGATTCATCAAAAGAGCCAACATTTGCCCTTTCTGAAAATCACTCAACTCCCATGACTTTGGCATTTTGACAGTGATTACATCATGCCTTTCTAAAGGCGGGGAAGCCCCAGAGCAAACTTCAATTTGCATACCACGTTTAAAACAAAAAACAACAAACAGGTCTCGGATGATGTCATGAACTTGATGGCGATTAAATAGGGTTTCTAGATACCCAGAAACTATTGGCTTTATATAATTGGCATGGTCATGGTCATCAATTTTGCCCAAGGTGGTTCACTGAACTAAAGTACCTTCGTGGCAGAACACACGTGACCCCGTGACGTTGCATCTCGGATGAACAAAACCAAACACAAATTGATTAACAATCATGAACATGAATATTTGCTACATATTTATCATTTTATCTTCATTTTATTGTTTACTTAAAGGGGGATGGCCCGATTTAAGGATATGATGTTTTCATCTTGACAGATTGGCCTTCACTCCAAAACCCCATCTGTAAGTTTCGCGCCGATATTTCAATCAGTTTTGACACGAGAGCTAAAAATGTGATTTTGTAGGCCCCATAGAGTACTGTGTAAAATGAATATTGGTCGACCAAAATGGGGCACATTTTCGCTCATAACTTCCAAGCCAAACATCCTTTGGCTCTAAGATTTCACAGGGTAAATGAGAAAAATAGTAGCTTTCTTCTTATACCAAAATGTTGACCACTTCTGGGGCTTCTGGGGACGAGGCTATTAGCGATTGTGTAATGCGTGCATAGGCCAGGTCCGGTAAGTACGTTAATCCTGTTTCTAAAATGAAAAAAAAAGTTGGTCGTAATTGAAAACATGTTTTATAAATTATCAAGTTCAATTTCTCGCTAGGTTCTAAAGAGGTCAGGGCTAAAAATGAGCTGGGTACACCTGAAGGAAGTTATTCTCGTGTGGTTTTCCTAAATCAGAATTTTATGAGAATAAGAATATGTTAGGTAAAAAGGCCGAATCCTGAAAGCATTTCCTCATATAGGGGGGTTATTTACGGGGGGGTCAAGAAAATTAAGAAAATCTATTTTATGGTCATATGAAGACAAATCATAAGAGATCTGACCTTGTAATGACCTAAGAATTAAGCTTTATTCAGGTATTTTAAAGTTACAGTACTGATTTTAGTAAAGATACGAGGGAAAATAGGTTGTAGGGGGTCACTAAATGACCCCCTTCCTTTATTAAGAAATTACATGGAAAATTGCTTAAAAATATACAAAAATACCACAATTAGGAAGCAAGTAATTTGTTTCAATCCAGACAGTAGTTTCAGGGATGGTAGAAGGTATGGTAGAGGTCTGGTGAGGTGGCACAATGCCCAGTTTTTGGCAGGCGCGGCGTGGCAAACCATGGGGGGGTGCATTTCAATATGCGACTTATGTGTGCCTATACCAGATGGTACGAAAAAAGCTTTCGCGTGAAGGAAAGTTATCTCATGTGGTTTTTCTCAGATCAGAATTTTTGAGGAGAAGAATTTAGGTTAAAAAGGCCCAATCCTGAATGCATCCTCAATATAGGGGGTATTTCTGGGGGGTCAAAAAATAAAAAATATCTATGGTACATATGAAGACAAATCCGATATACTGGACCGTGTACGTGAGCTAAGAATTGCTTATTCAGGTAATTTAAAATTATATTGTACTTGATTTGTTGTCGTGCTGATCGAGGGTTAAATAAGTTGTTGAGGGTCACTAAATGACCCCCTTATTAAGAAAATACACTGAAAATCGCTTAAACATATACAAAAATACCACAATTAGGAAGTAATTTGTTCAATTCTAAACTGTAGATTGAGAGATAGTATAGTTGTATAGTTCATCTGTGGAGGTCTGTTAGGTGGGTTTAAATGCAGTATCCCCCACCACCGGATTGATAGCATATACTGCATGGTCCACTCAAATTACTTATAAATTTGGTTTTGACAAAAACATACCATTTAACTAAACATTGGAAAATTGGACTAGTATTGTTGTTTTGCACACACCCACGGCTTCATGTGATAACAAAAACTGTTCGGGGGGGGGGAGGGGGGGGTGAGTTAAGAAATAATGCTATATGTAATACATATGTGAACCAAATAAAAGCACCAAACCTGTAGTAATCCTACAAATCTAGTTCATGTATTTAAAGGGACATATGGCATGAAAACATATTGACATAATGAAAGGACCCTTACTGAAATCACTTACACGAGTTTGAAAACAATTTGGATGTTACATTACTGTAAAAACAGTTAAAAACAGAAAGAGTTCCAAGGGGACCGACCGGTGGCAGTTTGTGGCAAATTCTGGAAACAGAAAAAGCAAGGTGTTCATACCGACAGATTTACATTAGTGGATGAGCTAGGACCCAGGTCAAACATCATCGTTTACCACTCACTACATGAAAGGTTTGACACCTTTGGTAGAGTTCGTAGGACACTCTATATCAACCGCTAGGCTAGGGTAGTACTCCTCTCACAATTGGGTGTCACTTTTTCAATAGGGGCCATTTAATGTTTACACAGAGGTCAAACTTTTAATCATGCCCCAATCAATCATGTTGAAAGGTATTGCCATATTGTCCGTTCTCGTCATAAGGATTCCAAAAATGTTAGTTTGTCCATCTATGCCCAATGGTTTTGGAGTTACATGGAAAAAAATGGCTAAATTGTAAAAAAGGTCAATTTCTCTTTGTACAGGGGTCAAAATATAAGTTGCTCAATTTGTTTGAAAAAAAATTATAAAGTTGTTAATCTAGGCTTAATGCATCAAAAATAAGGAATAGTTTGTACCATCTGCAGTCAGTGTATAGTTCTCAGGTTTGCAGACAAAATAATGGTAATAGGGCAACATAATCCAATTGCGTTGACCTTCTTGACCCTTATCTCTGTAAGTAAACAGTTAACATAATCAAAAATATACTTTTTGGGAGTCCTTTCCTCAGGCAATAATTTGCAAGTATTAAAATATAATCAGATTAACTTAATGTTGGACCCCTGTACAAAATTGAGATTGACCCTTTTTACCATTTTAGCCATTTTTACCCTATAACTCAAAAACCAAGGGTAGTAGGTGGTACACAAAATAGACATTTTTGGAAATCCTTATGATTAGATGGACAATATGGCATAACATTTCAACATGATTGGGGCCATTTTAAAAGTTGACCCCTGTGTAAACTAAATTGGCCCCTATGAAAAAGGATACCACAATTTGAGGAGTACTACCTACCTACGCATGACTGGAGAGGCGTCCATACTAACTACAAAGGTGTCAAAACCTTTTCTGTAGGGGAGGGTAAACGAATTTCCTTAAATAAGGCCCCATGACATTCTGCTCTTAGTGTATCTAGCATGTTTTGCGAAACAATTCAAAAGCATTCAGACGGGATTCAGGCATTGTACTTATAGGCTTGTATATGATAAGGATAAGGCCCTAGCCTAGGGCATTCGACAGGATAATCGCACGCGACCGTATGGGTCAGTGCAGGCAGCACGAGAGCGGAAGGCTCGAGTGCTGCTGCACTGGACCCATACGGCAAGTGCGATTATCTGTCGATTGCACTGAGGCGTGGTCCTTATCCGTCATATACTTTGGGAAAACAATAGTATCAAATCATTACATTAACATTAATTAATAACGTAATTTATCTAAATTTGAGGTGTTTTTAAATAATAAAACACTTCTATACTCCAACATGTCCAAAGTTATATCTATAAATAGTGCAAAAAGACCTTGACGCAATTCATTGTGATTAGTTTGTTTTGAAAATGATCTGGAAGTGCGAGAAAATCAGACTCTTAAGACGCTTAGAGTGGCTAATCTTCTCGCACCTCCTGGCAGTTTCAAAGCCAAACCCATTAGTGATGAACGCGTCAATGAAATTTGAAAGAAAGATAGACTTTCGCACTGCCCTTACTTTTTCCAAAACAAACGCATCAGTACGATTTGATATTAAATGCATATGATTTTCTTCTACCAATTCCAATGCCCACTGTGTTAGATGTTAAAGGACCACGCAGACATGCTGTACAAAAAATGACTGGTTTCTGCTTTGGAAAAACGATTTTTATTTTTTTTACTTTTCTATTTTGTTTTTCTTGAAGTACACTTAATTTCTCATGGGCCTACTATATATAGCAACATGATATAGTCCATTTCTCTACCTCCGTGCAGTGATGTAATAACATTGACGCAGCTTGTATCACGCGTCAATGTATGCCATCTTTGTGCGGCCGGTGTAAAAAACGCCGTCGCTTTAAAAGACAGCGCCTGCGGTTTACTGGTGCGCCCATCAATCTCGCGCTGACGTCACGGCACGAGGTAGGGAAGTTCATATAGCAGCTAAACTTTCTGGACGGCTCACTTATCTAATTGACAAATTATAACTAAGGAATTTTATGATTTAAGATCAATATAATGTCAAGCGTTATGGTCCATTTGAGAATACAAAAAATGCTTGTTCTCGTTAATAAAGATATACGCGTTTCGGAACGGAAAACAGTACAAATCACATTATTTGAAATGGTAACTGCGCTATTGATTCAACTAATACTTTAAACAGGAGAAACCAATATTTTTCAACACAATAATTAGTTAGACTGACACCATAGATTGTAGATACTAAGTTTGTAGAGGGTATAATCTGATGCAGGATGTTACTTAATATTGAGCAGTAAGTCGATATCAAATGATGACGGTATATTTCTAGTAGCTAACAGGAGTTGTGACTTGTGTGACCGCGTGCATTATTGATGACCCGTGCATATTACAGGAGCCCAGTTGCATTGGTTGAAAAATAATGCACGCTTATAACAACAATAGATAATCTAACACGAGAAGTATATAGTATGATATTGATCTGGCAAGTGAAGGGTGGATTAGCCAGGATTAGCACATATACAATAGCAATGGTCTGTGAGCTGATGACAACATGCTTTTCAAGTTTGGTAAATGCTGGCAGTAATGTCAGCATCCTTGTTCCAGAAATTGCCACAAACTGCCAACTCCCACTGGAACTCTTCCAGTTTTTACTGTTTTTACAGAATGTAAACATCCAAATTGTTTTCAAACTCTTGGAAGTGATTTCAGTATGGGTCCTTTTCATTATGTCAATTTTTTCATGCTATTATGTCCCTTTAAGTATTAAAATGCTTGATGTAGTAATGATATGACAGTGAATATAAGCTGGGGGGATAAATGCACACCCCTAGTGAAAATACATCGGAAAATTACTTAAAACACAACTAACTACTGTTGGGTTTTTATGTAATTTTTAAATCATGGACAAAAGTTATTACATATAGGTGATAATCAAAAACTAATTTACATTCGGCACGGATATAGGGTCTGGTTCAGGATGTAAAGGGGTTTAGTGGTCCCTTTTACAATACAAACATTTGATACAGCGCTTTATCAAATTAAGGTCAAAGTGCTTTACATATAAAAATGACAATTTAGCATATACATATCGAATGCCTCTCCTTGAACCCCATTTTGACATCAAACTGACGCCCAATAACCCCCAATCGCTTCAATCTACAACCATGACCCCTTTTCTCTCACAATATCAACATAAAAAACTTCAATGACCACTTTTATCTATGAAAATCCCACACCCTGAAAGCTATTTTCGTACCACCTGGTACGCACATATATATTATATTTATATTCAAGTGCCCCCCTCCATGGGTTGCCACCCCAAAATACTGTATTTTACCCTCTTGCCACCTCACCAGACCTCCACAGATGAACTATACTATCATCTGAAACTACTTTTCAGGATTGAACAAATTACTTAATTCCTAACTGGGGTAGGTTTTTATTTTCAGGATTTTCAGAGTATCTTAATATTGGGGGGGGGGGGATTTAGTGACCCCCTACAACTTACTTGCCCTTGTTAAGTATTTAATTACTACATCAAGTACATTATACTTAAATACCTGAATAAGCTTAATTCTTAGGCCATTACACGGTCAGGATATCTTATTTGTCTTCATATGTACCATATTGTATTAAAAGTAAAATTTTGCCCCCCCCCCCCCGGAAATTACCCCAATTTTGGGGTTGCGTTCAGGAATCGGGCTTTTTACCTAACATATTCTTATTCCTCGTAAAATTCTGATCTAGAAAAACCACATGAGATAAACTTTCCTTCCACACTGAAAGCTATTTCGTACATCTGGTATAGGCAATATTGAAGTGCATGGTTTGTCACCCCAAAATACTGCATTTTGCCACCTCACCAGACCTTCTACTATCCCTGAAACTACTGTTCTGGATTGAACAAATTACTTCCTAATTGTGGTATTTTTGTATATTTTAAGCAATTTCACTGTGTTTCTTAATAAGGGGGTCATTTAGTGACCCTCCTACAACTTATTTACCCTCCTATCATTACTACATCAAGTACATTATACTTAAATACCTGAATAAGCTTAATTCTTAGGCCATTACACGGTCAGGATATCTTATTTGTCTTCATATGTACCATAATATATGATTTTTCGTAATTTTTTTTGACCCCCCCGGAAATAACCCCCCTATATTGAGGATGCGTTCAGGATTCGGCCTTTTTATCTAACATATTCTTATTCCGCATAAAATTCTGATCTAGAAAAACCACATGAGATAAACTTTCCTTCCAGGTGATACCTAGCTCATTTTTAGCCCGGACTAAACGGTTCAGACCCAATACGATACATATTCAAAACAAACAAGTAACAGCCCTCTGATTCAAAACTCCATATAACCCCTCGTTTTCCGGAGATATTTGAATTTAGTTTAATTTTACAACACAATTCTCTAAACGACTGATATGTTAGTTTCTCCACGCAGTATCAAGTTCGATAATATCTTGCAGTCTGTGACAACAGACTACACATGGGAAATATTTAGCCGGACCCCGTAGTCGATGCAAGTAACAAAATCCCATCACTTGGCACGCTCTCTTCTGCGCTTTCTAAGACCTACCTATTTTCTCTAAAATTTGCTCAACAAATCAGAATTCTGAGGCAATCAGATACGATTGAAGTATCTGCTACATTTGATGGCTCGTATCCCACTCAGTCACCAGAGCAGGCAGTATTTTGCCTGGCAAGTGTTAGGGTTGGGTAGAGAAGAACCAATTGTGATCAATTACCACCGCACCCCATTACCCACACCACCGTCCAGGTTACGCTCGTGAGCCAGACTTTTTTTCGGAACACCCAAATAGCAAGCCAACAGTGATTTCATTTTTAGGTCGTTCAGGGAAAGACCTTATGGCTTCATGATCCATGTGTCGTCGGCGTCGTGTGTCGTGAGCTTTTTCTTGTGAACAAATATCTGGAGATCTATCCGTCACACAGGGCTGAAACTGGATGGAAGGGTGCATCAGGGCTACAGATTCTCGCACTGATTCGATTTACAAACAGTATAGATGCATTTCTAATACCTAATTTGCATAATTAATTAGCATATCTGACCTATTTTTCCATGTTTTTCATTGATACGTGGGAACAAAATATCTGAGTCTGTATGCCTACTCACACATGGGCTGAAACCTTGGTATAAGGGTGGCGTGGCTACAACCTCGAAAAAAGGTTGTTTCACTTTGACCATTTAAGGGAAAGGTGACGCCCCTCTCCCCCAATTCAATGTTGATCCAGGTCTTGTTGTCAACCTTCGCCGCCCCCAACATTGATTTGATGGGGAGGTAGGGAAGAATTTGTAAAAGGGAAGATCTATGCTTTCTAAAGAACAATCACTTACACCAAAGATTCCCGTCTCAGTTGTGAACATGGCACTTGGTTCCAAATATATGCATCAAGTGTTTTCCAAATATTTTTTCGATGATTTGTCTGAGGCAAATCAAAAAATATCATCTAAAGTCACGTTTTGTACTATATCTTTAAAACAAACAAGATATAGAACCAACTTTTCAGGATTTAAGCATAGAATTCTAGGGGGTACACTCACATAAATCTTTGCCAATACTTGCAATAAGGGACCGGTCCATAATTATATCATTGAAAAGATTATTCCCGCACATATAAACACTCAAAATATACTCAACCAAAATGTCCCGTAGTCTTCGTTCCTCTCGTACCGCCTTTCTTTCTCCACATCCCTCAAGGACCATAGACATGTATAAGGCTATGATGTACAAAATAAGAGCTTCTTTAAATAATTTCACCATCACCTTGCACAGCGTCTACCCAAACTGTCAGCATTTTGATTCAATATGCAATACTAAGCTATTTTACAACGGATGCCAACAATCACCCCCCAAAGTAAATGACAATTATCGTCCAAATAAAATATGCTGACAGATTGTGCAACTTAAAAAATGAGTCTAAAACAGAAAAAAGCACCGTAATGACACAACCCCGCAACATGATGATCTTGGGTCTCTATCCTATACCACTGCACTAATCAAGACTGCCGAAGAAACACCGCTGTCGGGTGATTTTTAACCCTCCTATCTAAAGCTACCCACCTGGAAGTGAATAATCACTATCTCCTACACAAGTCTCCCACTTAAATACTTGTATTCTTCACAATTGATAGCCGGTACTTTGCATATGTGTGAGAGATAATTCTTTGTGTTGCGTCTTCATTCGCTCGCGGCGTTTTTTCTCCTACGACTTTGACTGCACTATTACCGTATAAGCGCATATCGTCATTAAGGCGCGCTGATATTACGTATATCGCTATGCATTTTCCTCCATGCTTCAACTGAAAAAAATAAGCAACAAAACAAGATCCAAAACAAACATACTTGAGACAGAAAATCAACAACAACAACAAATATCAAAAGCAAACGCCACGTAGTATCGTCGAAAGTGTGTAGGATGGGGCTACGCTGGGAGAGCAAAAATCTGTCTTTTTTTTCTTCACATTTTGAATTTATCAACTTAGAAATGCCCATTTACACATATCATTTACAAAAGAAAACATTGCATTGCAAATCAAATGGTGGGGGGGGGTGTATTTAAGATCAAAGAACATTGAAGTTCATCTTTGAGTGCATAGGTTGACATGGTAAAACAAATAGTTAATGTCACTTTTGTCGGCCTATACTTGTTACAACATTGATCTAATCCCTATACGTCAAATGCCCACTTTTACAATAAATCTTAATCGACTGAGACATGTGTCATTCACACATACTGAGTGACACGTGCTGTTTGTCGACTCTGTCGACGCTATGCTTTAGGTATGAGGTTATACATTGTAATTTATCACCAGTTTACACAAACCTTTCACAATGAAACACGGTGTAGTAATGCTTAACAACTCGAAACTGAAGTATTAGTATAGTATACCATTCCTTTCTTTTTTCGATGGTGTAATCGCGTCAAATTGCCCTTAACGTTAACTATATTCTGAATTCGACATTAATGATGAAAACACTGTAAATTGTCATGCTAGAAAATGACATTGTTTAATAAAATGAGAGAAAATCAAGAAAAGGCCATTTCCTGACTGTAAACCGTGTACTAGTAAACTCGCTAACACACCTGCAATGATTATGGTACCGGGATTTTATTTGCTTTGTGTCATGTTGGAGTACTCTCCTCCCAATTTGGCTTAGTCAGTAGGGCTAATACAACCTGCCAACTGGAACACTTGGTCGAACCCGCAAATGTTATGAACCAGATATTGGATTTTTCTTAATCGTTCTGCTACCCGTACATGCCTATTTTTGTCACGATGTTGATGAAATTGATTTTATTATTATATTTCATTTTTTTTATGATGAATAAGTTTCGTTAATTAGAGGTCTATTGATTCATATAATTATGCAGGAGTTAGCCGGTCGAACCATACTCACCTGTGCGTGGTCCATTTCACTTCCATTATATTTGGTCCTCTGTCCTGTCAAAATCATATGCAGCAGGCGTTTCCGTCCCGGTTGACGCTGTTTTCTTGTCAATGGTGTTTATGGGTATACTTTTTAAGTGCCCATATTTTTTGAAATATTGCAAGCGGAAATGTCAAACTTAATGTACCCTATACGCATACTAGTCCAAGATATACCCCCAAACAGAAGTGCTCATATATAATATAACGTTTAATTTGTATAGGCCTACACTGCCACACTCACAATCAAATGTATTCAAAACAAGGGGTTATTGGTGACCGGTCCAACCTTGTTTTGAGCTGTTTGTTATTCTGACGATTGATTACAATTGAATAAAAGTTATGTAAAAATATTTGTGACACACCTCTGTTTTTAAACGTATCAAAGGAAATGCATTAAGTGATCGTGTAGGTTCAGATCTTGTGTAGTATTTTATATATATCATGCATTCACCTGCCCTCAACATTACTAATACTTGAACAGTCCCTAAAACATGTTCTTTCATTAAGATTTCTCCACAATGTGGAGATCTTTTGAGATATTGTAACTGAAATTTGAAAAAAATAAAAAATTGCTTATTTTTTAAATAAGCTAACAAAACATGAATTAGATGAATTTTTTTGGAATGATCATGACAACCTCGAAAAAATTTGGTCACTTTGACCGATTTAAGGAAAAGTTGTCCCCACTCCTCCCCCAATGCAATGTTGATCCGAGTCATTGTTGTCAAACAAGCTTCGCCAGCCCCCCAACAATGATTGATGTGGGAAGTGGGGAATGAATTTGGTAAAAGGGAAGACCTCTGCTGCTTTCTAAAGAACAATCACTTACCAAAATTCGATCTCATTTGTGAACATGATGGTTCCACTATATTGCATCAAGTGTGTTCCAAATTTTTTCGATGATTGTAGTCCAGGGGTATGGTGGTCTGTGTGTGGTCTGTGGTTAGGGGGTGTGGTCTGGAGATGTGGTCCTTAGGGGGTGTGGTCGGGGTATCGGGGTGTGGTCCAGTGTAGGTTTGGTCCGGGGGTGTGGGGTGTTTGTCGAGGTATGGGGGTGTAATCAGGGGTATGGGGTGGTAGGCAGGAGTATGGGGGTGTGGTCAGGGGTATGGCAAATGTGGTCCCTAGGGTGTGGTCCGGAGGTATGTGTTTTGTTCGGTGGTATTGCATATTGCTGACACTTGTGAAGGGGTGGGGTGTGTGGTCCGGGGGTGGGGTAGGGTTTGATGTGTGGTCGGGTATGGGGTGTGGTCTGGCGGGATGGGGGTGTGGTCGAGGGTATGGAGATGTGCTGTAGGTCCAGTGGAAATGGGAGTGTGGTCTAAGGTAATATAGTGGTGTGGTCTTGAAGTATGGGTGTTGGCCCAGGGTATGGGGTGTGGCTGTGGGTGTGAGGTCAGCGGGTATGTTTTCGGGGTATGGGGTGGTGGTCTTTGTAGTGATGTGGTCCGGGTACAGGTGTAGTCCTCGGGGTAGGGGTGTGGGTTTTCCCCGGCCGGGGGTAGGGTGTGTTGGGGGTAGGGGGTGTGGTCCGGGGTATGGGGTGTGGTCCGGGGTATGGGGTGTGGTCCGGGTATGGTGGTGGTTCTGGGTATGGAAGTTGTCCGTGGTATTGAGATGTATCCGGGGGTATGGGGTGTGGGCCGGGGGTATGCATATATAAGGGCTGCCACTTATGAGGGTGTTGTTCCAGTGATATGGGGTGTGATCTGGGTATGTGGGGTGGTGGTTTGAAAGTATGGGTGTTGCCCAGGGAATGGGGTGTGGTGTATGGGGTATGGGGTGTGGTCCTGTTGGGGTAATGTGGGGGTGTGGTCTAGGGTAATGGGGTGTGATCAGGGTATTGGAGGTTGGTCTGGGGATATTGAGGTGTGGTCCAAGGCATGGGTTGTGGGTCCAGGTGTATGGGGGTGTGGTCTGGGTATGGGATGTGGTCCGGGTGAGGTGTTTTTGTCCTTGGGGTATGGTCCTGGGGTATGGTAGTGAGGTCCAGGTGGAATGTGGTCTGGGGGTATGGGGTGTGGTTGGGGAAGTTGTTACTCTTTTAATCACTTTTGTATTCTATGTTCGAGAACCATTGGCAATAAGGGGGGGGGGGGGGGGGGGGGGGGAGGGGGGTCTGACGTCCCTTTTGGGACCACGTCCTTCCCGATTTTAAAAAGGTTCATAACCATAATTGAGTGAACTGTTCCTGGTCTGACAGAAATGGGTCGATGAAGATATTCACACCAATTGCTGCTCCCCCTGATAGCGCCTATACCTCATGGCAATCCATCTGTTAGCAAAAGAGGGTGTAAACTTAAATCATGGAAGAGCCGTGTCTTTAACGCACGCGTTAGTTTTTGACTACCACCCATCTCCAGGGGCAGTCCTCCCTCACTAACCTCAAAGGGCAGCTATTTATTGTCCCCCCCAGCCGAACGAAGTTCGGGAGGGCTATACATGGGCAATGAATTTGTTTTCCGTCTGTTCCTGATGTATGTCCGTGATAAAATGTAACCCTGGAACATTTGGGGCATATCTTTTTTCTGATGAGCTAGAGTAGCCAAACTTTGGTATAGTGTAGGAGGAGTGGAAACCCCATACTAACCATATAATTCATTTCCCCCAGGTCCGTCCCCCGGGTCTTCAGGGTAGGGGAATAAAAGTTCATTGAAAAGTATATTGCACGAGAAATATCAACATTTGGCTCATATTGTGGCCATATTGTGTATTTATCTGGAGTTCCGTAAGGGCTATATGATGTTATGTTCCTCGATCTGATTAGATTTTGGGTGTAATTTTTTATTTTTTTTATTTTTTTTATTTTTTTTATTTTTTTTATTTCATGCAATTTTTTTTTCCCACAGGCTTGTGTCAATTTTTGTGGATTTCCGTAGGCGTAAATGATGTAAACTTGGTGGCAGGAGCGGGCTGAGGATTCTCGACCTGACATATATTTTGGTCGTATTCGGGTAAATTAATATGCAAATGAAGCTGCCTTAATATGCAAAAATCAGAAAATGTCAACATTTGGCCAATTGTGTCACGATTTACTGAGTTCAGTAAATTACGTTGATGTACCTTGGTGGAAGAGTGGTTGATGAGTTCTCGTCTTGATTATATTTTGGGTGTACAATATACTAATTTATGTATCTAATTTGCAAATTTATGAAAATTTTCCTGCAAGGCTTTGTGTACACGTTTATCTGGAGTTCGTAAGGTGTATAATGAGTTACTTGTTGGAATTAGAATCCCGCAGGTGAGGATTCTCGACACTGATTAGAGTGGGCTTATTTCACCCCAATTAAATTGCAATAGCTGATTAATATGCAAAAATCAGCATCATTGCTAGTTTTGGGGGGGCATGAGAAATCCCCTAGTGTTTCATTGAAAGTTTTGTAGTTCCTGGTTGTTGCAGCACGTGGGTCCGTCTTTTGAGTTTGCCAGCCTGTTTAATTTCTTGGAAAATGTGAAAATACATAAAATTTGGTGTTTCATTCACCCCTTTCCAGACCTCGTATGGGACCCGATTCAAATGTGGTCACAATGATTTTTTCAAAAGTGTTGGCCAAATTGAATAATCATATTTTAATAACTTTAGTGAATTTTAAGGGATTTTTGCGTGATGATTTTAAGATTTCTTGAGTCATTTTACCATACAAACCACGTAGTTGCCAACATGTATTTCTCTGACAAACCTTTACTTGTTTAGGCTCAATGATACCTTTTTCTGCTTCTTGCATCATCCATGCTCTTTATCGCTTATCGTCAAGCTACTCGCACTCATATTGCATTCGCACGTCATAACTTCCACTGCAATTACTAATCCGGTTCACTCCACATTCATTTCAGACGTTGCAGTTTACATGTTTGTAGGTGGCTAGTGGTCCAATTCAATGGAAGTGTTGCCAGATTTAAGGGGGGGTCTGATGTAGTTCAATTGTCACTTCTAAGGGATCGCGACAGTCGCGGGGACATATTTTACGCACATCGTGTAATTACGAGGTTTCGCCTTGTTTTTCTTGGACTTGAATTTTCCCTCTAAACCTGAAAAAAATAAATAATAGAATTAAATAATTAATAATAATCAAGGTTGATTTTCCTCTCAAAGCTGGGGCCTTTAGTCAAATTGCTGGAAACTTTACAACTTAATAATTACTAGACAGAACAATGCAACTTGTATGCAGCAGCTTAAAACGGCGCATATTGGAACTTCAAACACACTAAACGAAACACACACCGGATTGGATAGTGCAAAGCTTTCATGGTTCATTACCTGCCTTTTTCATATGAACCAATGGGAGAAAGTGGCATTCAGGTTTTAAAACTCAATATCTGTTATACAAATCAAATCCAAATGGCGTCACCGAATTAAATCTAAGCAAGTGGCTCCCACTGAGATTCGATCCTAGGACCCTTTGCTCCAGAGGCCAAGCTTGCTAACCACTAGACCCACGCCCACTTCCTCTGTGGTCCTATTAAATTTTTGATTGATATTTTAAAAGAAGCAGTAATGAGATTCGAACCCGAGACCACTGTATCATAGGTCAGCTACCTAACCACCAGACCAGCGAGGATTGGGTGCCAGATTTGCAATTCTAATCCTTGATACCATTTAACGGAATAAATCGCTACTGCTAATTGTGGTCACGCGCATTATAATTAATAGCTTAGCCTCTGGAACCGGTTGACACAACCTGTGCTCCAGGCGCATAGTGGTGGTCAAAATCTCACCTTCCTGCTGTCTTTACAACTAAACACAGCTTGCTCTGATCTCTGCTCGCTATACCACGATTCATATAATCGATGAGAATCATGTATTTTTCACATTTCTTGGAACACATACGGAAATATGTCATGATTCTGAATACTTGTAAAATTTGG